>JAYKKI010000033.1:19467500-19742500 GCA_039881145.1 Druceiella hillmani | reverse complement strand
AGCATTAATATAAATAGAGGCTTTTGTTAGATTATTAAAGTAAATAAACATTTTCATATGTCTTAAGAATATACATAAAATAATACAGAATACATATAATAATACATAAAAGAATTACACATAAAATAATACAGTTAAGGTAAAAAGTTTGTACATAAAATTTATTTTCGAAAAATAAAATAAGTTCAAATGATTGTAAGTGAACTATAGAAAGCGTCACTTTGAAATTTTCATCTTTCTTTAATATAGTTTCATCTTTCTTTCAATATAATTTCGTTGTTTTTTTTTACAAACGTAAACAAAACCACTGATTAGATTTTAGATGGAGGTTTTACTGATATATTTTTTAGATACAAAGAAAAAACGTGAAGTATTGAGTGTTTTCCTAATTAACATTTGTTGGTTCGGACTTTCAGTATGTTTCTTTCTTTTGATTGTTTATATTAGATCATTAAAAAAATATCAGCGATTTAGATGACATTTCTGTTATTGTATTTGTGGATAACGATATAAGTTAAAATTGAATTCAGTAGGTTGACAAATAAAGAAAAAAATATAACGAACTCCTAATAATCATGGCATAACTGACTATAACATATCTCATTCACAATAACTATCATTATTCAATCCAAGTTGTCCACGCGTATCAATTCGCGGACAAAAAAACTAGTTGTATGAAATTTTTAAGACAAAGGCTGTTTGTGATAAATTATTTTTAATGAAGTTTTAATACATTTTTAAAAGCTCATATTCAGCAATACACATCCAGGCACTTTTTATAGGGTTTCGTACTTCAAAATTCAAAACGAAAGATTTATAAGGTCACTCACTTAGGCAACTCATCTGTTGGTCACTGTAGTTTGCTTAAAAAACCGCATGACGCAGAAACTTGAAATTTGGCAAAGTAATAAAACATTAAACGCATCTCAAAAGTTAAAATATTTATTTGGAATTTGGAAATTTTTTTTTGTTTGTAATCATGCACAGAGATATCGCTTAAAAGGATAAGTCACAAGAGTTTCAAAAATATTTCTTCATAACTTTATGCAGTATGTCTTTAGAAATTCATTGAGAAATAGGCATAAAAACATGTCCTCCTCTTTATTTCCCAAACTACTCGACCTAAAATTATGAATAAATAGAGTTTTTTCTATTGCTATGCTTAGAGGAAAATTAACCGCTCTAGGAAAATTAGAGCGATTATTCTAGATGTAATTTTTCAAATATGCATCATGTTTTTACGTCTTTGAAATATATAGAATAGTTTTACGTTTTTCTACATTTACAGACGATTTTTTCAAAGACCAGATCAGGTAGAAACTTAAAATTTGGCATAGTAATAAATCTTATTAACCCAATCGTTTTACAGATAGTTAACTTTTTGAAATATTGATATAAAAATTATTGAAGATATAAAAATTCACAATCTTTCAAAAATGTTTATATATCAAGTGGAGTATCACTTAAAAGAGCTAGAAGAACGTGTACATATTTAAATTACATATTCAAGAAGATATTCCAAAAAATATATAAAAACAGACATGCAAAATAGGCAAAAAAGTCTCCCATCTCAATTTTCGAAACTTTTGAACAAAAAAATATTAAAAAATCAAAGTTGTTAAAATCTGTCTGGAAGATTACTGGAAGACTAAAACGGCTATAACTGGAAGACTAAAACGATTAGATCTAATAATTTTTAAAATATGGACCATGATTTTATGTCTATGAGAGACATAGTAGGCAATATCTTTACTTTGTTAAAAATTAAAATTTGTAAATAGTTTAATAGAAATATTAAATACCCCTAAATCTTTAATAGCACCTAAATGTACCCGGAAATTCGTAGTGTAAGTTTTAATGGTACTTAAAAGGTTCCTTCCAACTTACTTAATTTGTACTCTTATTCCTTCATTTCCTTTAAACCTAGTGTGTTAACATACTACTTGGAAAATATAAACAACATCCTTTAAATTTTCCCTCTCATTAATAAATAACTTAGTTTCTTAGTTAATAAATAATTAGTATCGATTGGAGACATGTTACCTCACTATCCCGTAAAAGTTCTCCCATAGAGCGGGTTATTTCAGCAGAATAACAGATCGAGTTAGCAAGTCTTTACGCGCAATGGAACGGGCGGAGTCCGCCTTTAGGTAAACATGCCAAACTCAACACGCGCCTTTAAGGTCTTTCAGCAATGGACGCTGCAGAAATCACATTTTAACATTAGAAATATGCAAAACTGCAAAGATTACCATTTGAGCTTTTATGCAAAGATTACCACATGAGCTACATGCCTAGTTCCAGAAAAGAATAAAACCGACGAAGTTAACTATTGTTAGCAACCGTGCATATTATTAACAGGAAGAAAGACCTGTATTTTGAGGAAAAATTAAATGAAACACGGTACATGTTATTTTATATTTATACATATTTTAAAACTAGGAGAAAATTTGGAACGAGTACATTGTGATAAAAATAATTCTTCGACGTTTTTCTTTTTTAATTGCAACAGAATTTCCGATTAACATTATTTTTGATAGTTTTAGTTTTTAAAGGTTTTTTTAAACGGTTGAAGAAATATTTAAAACAATCGTTTTTGTATTTCTCCGATAAATTAAAATTTTTTGTCACTTTTTTTCTCACCAAGCATATACAAATAGCAATGTTTCAAACATAAAATACCACTGAAACATTAAATTAATAAATAAAAGGTCCTAAAAACGCAAAGGTCGAAATTTCATATGCAAACATTGAACACATTCGTCTGTGTTAAAGTGATTTTTTAAGTTATTTATTTTTAATAAATTCTTTAGTAATTTCCAAATATGAATAACTCATTACATTTCATTTTCATTAAAAAAAAATCCTTTTTCATAAAGTGCACTTTTACCAGAAGATTTTGTAAGAATACTTTTTTACATTTCACGAAATTTTCGGAACACGAATTTTTTTAGGTATTTTCTTTAAATCAAATTTAATAGGAAAGTAAACATATTATTTAGATTCAACCTATTTTTAAAAAAAATATTTGATATTTTATTTAAATTCAAAATAAATACGATTTACATTTTTTCATTCTAAATAATTCTTAAACATTTTTAATTTGTCTCAAATTTGCAATACCATCACTATATACGATGACAGGCTGATATTAAGCGGATGAGCGAACATATGAGTAATCTGGTTAAGGTTCCAATGGAGACTAAAAATTTCCAGAAAACAGAAAAATCCTCCTTAACTAAATCAAAGACGCTTTCATTGAACTATTAAATAACTTACAGGCTAAACTGGTATATGTGGCATTAATAACATACCATTTTCATAAAAATAAATTTATTATTATATTTAAATATTTCTTTATTGTACCCAAAATATGCATGAATTTAATTCATTTATATGATTTATTTCCGTAATTTAATATTATCAATACATACTAAAAATTTATGGGAATATTTTTTATTAGAAAGCCATACGATAAAAATTATATAATGATACACAATTAAATGAAACTACGTGACGTAGTATTATTTCTATTATCTTTAAGTTCTTTACCACGACCTAGGTTTCGTTGTATTACAACATCTTCAGGTGGGCTATTAGCAAAGATACTACGTAATAAAACAATGTATGTAATACAACGAAACCTAGGTCGTGGTAAAGAACTTAAAGAAAGTAGAAATAATACTACATCACGTAGTTTCATTTAAATGTGAATAATGAATTTCTACAATATTAACGCCAAATATATTCAATATATAATGATAGTTTATTTGTAATACTTTTGATTAATCTTAAATTTTTATTCTGTGCGTTTTGAATAAAATTTAAGCGTTTGGACAAATAAAAAAAAATATCCTTTTGAGTTCCATAGCCAAAAGGATGGACCGCTTAATGGAATCGTTTTGTCCGTCTTTAGATTTTCATCAGGTTTGTCTCAATTGATATCTAGAAGATTATTTTCTATTCACATCCCATATTCATATAGTTGGAGATTTTTCTGCATGTATCCGGAATACAAACTATGCATAAACTTTAAACTTCAAAATATCCTTGGTGGATATTTGAGAAAAATGATTTCGTTATCAATTCAAACTGGTTTGCGATTATATATAACGGAAATGAAGTAATTAGAGTGGAAATGGCACACTACGCTTTAGCCTAATGTTAGTGCTTAAACTTATCTAATGCGCTATTTAGTGACCAGTAAAAGCATAAATATTCTAGTAATATTTTGGACTTACAAGTAGACGAGTGTGCCCACCACAATTAATAAATGGGTTATCAAAATTATTGAGCAATAATTATTTAAATATTAAATTCTAACTAATATTATAAAATTGAAAGCGGCTTGGCTTTCTTGTTTGTTCCTCTATTTGTTCTGCTTTTACGCATCGCTATTCAGTTCTCCCTAAAATTTAAATTACCACCGGGTAATATATTTAAACTAAAACATATTTTAATTTTTTGGTAATTAGAATAATTATCCTATTGGAATAAGAACGTAAAAATAAGTAAGGACGTGAGCATAGGTATGTAAATATGCATTGCGGTACCATATTAATTTACTGTTAGCTACTTCAGGGTATAGGATTATTTATTTTCGTGACATTTTGCTTACCAATTTCCAAGCCTAAAACCTAATTTTCTCACAAGAGCTTTTTTTTTAAATTCTCACCATTTTTTTTAGTGAAATTTCTTTGGGAGCGATGATAGTAAAATGTGAAGGTCGCAACGTCCTTCATTCAACGTTTTGCAACGTTTTTGAAACGTCTGAATGTAACGAATCTATCGCAAGGGGGACGAAAAATAGATACTTGGCGAGCGATGAGAATTGAAAGCGATAAACAGTAAGAAATGGCGCTCATTACTGCCATTAGCTGTTTTATACGTTGTGTGACAAAAGTCAATTTTGAAATTTTGTGTGAAAACAGACAAAAATAGCGCTTACTAATGCTATCAGCTGTTTTGTACGCCATGTTTGTCAAAAGTAGACTGTCAAAATTTTGTCCCTTAATTTATATATTTATGATTAACTTATCCTTAATTTTGCATGTACTTTATTTACAACGTGAAACTTCCATCAGCCGCATTTTGTCGTGTTCTGGTACTGGCATCGTGGCTATTTTTTCTTTTCTCTTTTTTTAATTTAATTGAAAATTATTGTATGTAAATAATATCAAAATACAATCTTCATGTAAAGATTGTATTTTGATATTATATATTTATATATATATATATATATATATATATATATATATATATATATATATATATATATATTTTCGCGTGCGTGCCCGTTGAGTCACATCTGATTACTTCAAGTCAATAAAACATAAAGAACCAAATATTTAATTCACGAAAAATCGGAATGGGTTAAACAAAAAGTACTTATTTCTTAGGAACTGAACTTGTGTCCAAAAATCTACACATGCTTCCCATTATGTATTAAATTTTCTTCGTCTCTTTATGTCAATATTTTTTCTTGCTTTACGCTTAGATCTTCCGAAGTTCATTGGCTCCCAGCATCAAAAATATGACTTCCGTGTATGCCTTCAGAGCCCTCTGATAGAATCACGCCTCTTTTGAGTTTACTTGCATTGTTTTTTTTCCGTTCGTGTCCTATTTTTCTTTGTGTCTTGTATTTTCCATTTTCTTTCCTAATAGCCAATTTTAGACTATTTTTTAGAATATTTATTATTACATAAGATTTGTTTTCAGGGTGTGGTCCATTCATTTGTTCAGACCTACGTCAGCTGTTTTATGTAAAGATTTCAATTAACATGTAAAAAAATGCCAGCTTATTTAAAGTGGCAATGCTTTTGTTTTCGCAAATCCCCTATTGTATATGTCTTTTTTTTTGTTTTACAATTTCAAGTTCCTTTTTTGAATGAAACGCAAGCTGCACCAAACATATTGATTTATCAACCACGGATTTGAAAATTAAAAAAATTCCAAGGTTGAAATTTAGAATAAAATATAATTTGAAATGACTGTAAATTAAAATTTAAATAAACTTTGCAATGATTTTAAATTTAAATTTAAATTTAAAAGTTCTAATTTTGAAGTGAAATAAAATTTGGAAAGACTGTAAATTAAAATTTCCTAATTTAAAATTGAAATAAAATCTGAAAGGTTTTGAATTTAAAATGTACATACCTATTTATTATTACATAAATTAATGAGAATAAACTTCCTAAATATTCTCTCAGAAAAAAATTTAAATTTGTCTTTGTCCGAGCCAATATTAGTTTATATGTGACAAAAGTAAATTTTGTGTGAAAACAGACAAAAATAGCGCTTGCTAATGCTATCAGCTGTTTTGTACGCCATGTTTGTCAAAAGTAAACTGTCAAAATTTTGTCCCTTTATATATATATTTATGATTAACTTATCCTTAATTTTGCATGTACCTTATTTACAACGTGAGACTTCCATCAACCGCATTTTGTCGTGTTCTGGTACTGGCATCGTGGCTATTTTTTCTTTTCTCTTTTTCTTAATTTAATTGACAATTATTGTATGTAAATTTACATGAAGATTGTATTTTGATATATATATATATATATATATATATATATATATATATATATATATAGTTTATATTTTCTCATTTCTTCCGACACATTCCGACCCTTAGATACGCGCCTGCAAACTCAAAACTAAACGACAGAGACCGTGAGGGTGGTTCGGTGGGCGTGTATCCGCTATATACTAGGACCAAGTTTAGAGTTTTTCTCCGCCTGCAGCACTCTCGTCTTATCTTCTCAATTGGATGAGGTGTTCTTCCTTAGGATATTTTATCGCTATTGAATACATACGTAATCGAAATACACCATAATTTAGTAGGAGAATATGAGATATACTGAGGTAGTTTAAGCTACAGAATGTAAATCAAACGACCTGCGTTCGTCTGAAATGAGTAATTTTTTTAAATATTTTCCACTAATGAAATGTTCCACCACCCTATGCACTCAAGAGTCGTCCTAACAATCTGTTTCTCTAGTAACTTCTTACCTTTCATATCCGTGAATATGTTTATATATATATATATATATATATATATATATATATATATATATATTCATGTGTGCGTAATTATGTGTGCGTAAGTGGGTATATATATTGTGTATGTTAGTATGTATGTACTTATGTGTTATTTCATTTAATTAAATAAATATTTGCCAAAAATATATATGTATTGTTTTTAGTATAACTATAGCTATAAATTAGTATAATGTACAAGCTAAATTGATTATAGCCTACAATAACACAATTTACATTTTTACTAATGCTTTTATTAGGGTTGTTAAGGACTACTTTAAGTGCGTTCGGTTTAATATCTCTTCTGTATATAATATATTTCTAAACGAATAATAAAATATATCAAGCGACAGGGCTGAGATTATAAATTTGAAAACCGATCAGTCATTTTGATTTTGTAAATGATAGACAGGATGTAGAATGATTTGCTAAAATGTGAACGAATCTTTCTGTAGAATTACTAAAAAACTGCGTTGTTAAAAAAACATAACGACGAAAAAGTGTTTCAAAATCAAAATTAATATTTTTTTTTCCTAATATGCTGGACTAGGACAACGATTTCTAATGTTTTTTTTGAAAATCGCATTTAACCGTATATTTACCATAAAAATGGATTTCACCTTCTTGAATTACTTATTTTATTAGCTTCTGTTTGATGGGTCTTACAATGGACCCAGAAAAAAATGTGACCGTTTAACCCCTAAAATGACCCCAAATATACTCAATAGAATTGTTTGTCACTTACGTTTGTTCGATTGCTAACAGTAACTATGCGATTATCTGCTTCTTACAAAAAATATTATGTTATAAGAAGAAACTGAATAGAATATGAAATAAATTCCAAAAAATACAGCATTTTTCAATTTCGAAACACCAGTAAAACAGACACATCTTCACACGATCGATACTGGCGGTGTATCTAGATGTTTGCTGTGACGACACACCGTCTCCCCGGCGGCCCCTCAATAAAAATCCCCTCCGCTAGACGTTTCCTAAACACATTAATGAATAATGCACGAGCGACACAGCTTCCTGTATATTCTCGCTTTCTGGACCAACATCTCAAATGGAGCCTGGAGAGTCACCAAACTTCGAAGTGTCTCGACGACGATCTTGGGGACAATTTTTGGAAAACTAACATTTTTGAATAGATGTACACTCAGAAATATTATATTATTCATAAAAACTTCATCGTAAACTTAGAAAGATAAATCACATTAAATAAAAGAAACTATATATAGTTATATAAGAAATGTATATGTTTATTTTTCAAAAGGATACGGAAGCCCTTCGAGTTTTGCCCATGACTGCGTATATTTTTAATCCATTTTTTTTCAGTATTTGTTAATTTATTAACGATGTTGTCAACGAGGTACTTATTTATTCTGTACTTCATTCGCTTCTGATTCACAGAACTGTCCGGTAAAATCTTATAATATTAACATACTTAATTTTTATTCAGAACTAAATCAAACTACGCGATATAGTATATTATATCTACTTTATTTAAATTCTTAACCACTGCCTAGGTTTCGTTTTATGACAACCTTTTCAGGTGGACAATTTGAAGAGAGAATCGGAGGAGAAAATCTCCTCAAATTGCCCGCCTGAAAATGTTGTCATACAACGAAACCTAGATCGTGGTTAAGAATTATATAAAAAAATATTTAGTAGAATAAATAAAGTAGATATAATACTACATCACGTAGTTTCGTTTAGTTGTTAATAAAATTTAAGTAATAATGGATTTCTATAAAATTAACGCCAAATATGTTCAATATTAACACGCTTGTAAAAGAAAATCTAAATTTGTAAGTAGCCGCATATATCCTAAGTATTTTTTTGTAGATTGCTATGTAGGATGCAATATTTTTATAAAGTTTATTTTATAAAAATATTGTACACAACGCATCACACCGGGACTCTCTTCATTAAAATCATTATTTTCCATTACTTATACTTTCAGGCTCAATTTTTCAATCGTCAAATAAAACGGCAAAAGAAAATTAAATTATCTTATAAATAAATTTATTGGGCTCTTTATCTGCCAGGTAATCTTTTTGCTTTTTTGATGGTGTATTATTAGAATACTTAACTCTGGTTTAGTCCAACAACTTTACACTAAACATGGCAAGCAAGATGGTCATATATAAAATTCAATATATTAGACACTGACAGGAACAAAGCGTTAGTTTGACATTTGACGTTCCATGCGACATGCACAAAACTACCTATAAGTTATTTATTTGCTTCATTCTGATTGCTTGTGGTGTGTTATTATTTGTAAATTATGTTGTCAAAAGTCCTAAACGAAATAAAGAAATGTGAATTGAAGTCCGCTTGTTGACTGAATTACCCATCCCTTATCGTAATATCCCAGAAAATAAGAAAACTGACGCAGTCTCAAACAGAGAAAAAGATACCTGGATTGCTACTAAAGTGAATGCCACAAAAATGGTAATGTCCTACGCATAGCAAAACTTTCAAGTTAAAATACAATACAGGAGTATTAAAAAGGGAGTATTATATATACACAGAGAAACCACCAGGGCTACGATGAGGTTCCAAACATAACCTGAAACCTCATATTAATTAAGGGATTTTATTCGACAGTTAACTTTTCTATCTGACCATTGAAAAACGCAAAATTATGCTATCCAGCGAACAATTCCTATATGATTGTTTATTTAAGTCCTTAATAAAATATATTGCATCCTGTATACAGATTTGATTACCATAAGCTATACTGTGGCTATTTTCCAGCCACTCGAAGAAGTGGTTTTTATACCAAAGATTAAAAAAACTTTTCTCTTCAAAAAAATTATATGATTTTTGCCTTTAAATCGTTGTTTATAAAATGGTATGCTCATACATACCACCGATCACATGTTACTATGTTCAGTTTAAAGAACCAGCCCGGTCTTATGGTGGCTATACTCGATTCTGGCTCTTCCGCTCTATTAGTCTCGACACCCTTTTATCACATGGTTATTTTAATTTTTATTACGAGGAATAAATAACTATCAATAAAAATATAGCACCAGAAGTACATCAGAGAATTTCCATTGTTAACTACCCTTAACCCATGAATTACACAAATGCCTAAAAACATCTTTATATAAAGGAGAAAGTTTCCACTTTATAAACGTCTAATCCGACCATATTAATAGAAGTTATTGAACTATGGAGCGTTATTGCGCTAAAGCGCTTGCTATTTTCCAGAGAACAGTTATCTCAATTATGTTTAGTGACGTCGATGTCGCCAATGTAGAGAGCAATTTTATACCCAGAAAAAGAGGTTTAAACTTGCATGCGAGTAATTGTTTGAACTTTAACCAAAATTGTAAAAAGCGATCATTTGGACACAAAATTTTCCACGCTTTAAACCATAGCTCATTTTAATTTAAATTTGTTTCGATATAATTTGGATTATAGGGAAATATTTTGTTTAGAAATCGATCCAAGATCAAATCGTCAAATTAAAACTATTTAAGTGCATATCGCAGCACATTCTGAAGTATAATAAAACACCAGTAATGTACTTCAACAAGACGTATAATCGGGCGCCTGCTTCGTACAACTATATCAAATTTCAACTTTCTACGTTAAATAGTCTCCCAGAAAAATGCTTGTGGTGTACAGACATCGAAGTAATTCTATAAGTGTTGTTTTCGATCGAAGATCGTATCGTCAAATTAAAACTGTTTAAGTGCATATCGCAACACATTCTGAAATATAACATAACACCAGTAATGTACTTCAACAGGACATATAATCGGGCGCCTACTTCGTACAACTATATCAAATTTCAACTTTCTACATTAAATAGTCTCCCAGAAAAATGCTTGTGGTGTACAGATATCGAAGTAATTCTATAAGTGTTGTTTTCGATCGAAGATCGTATCGTCAAATTAAAACTGTTTAAGTGCATATCGCAACACATTCTGAAATATAACATAACACCAGTAATGTACTTCAACAGGACATATAATCGGGCGCCTACTTCGTACAACTATATCAAATTTCAACTTTCTATGTTAAATAATCTCCAATAAAAATGCTTGTGGTGTACAGACATCGAAGTAATTGTATAAGTGTTGTTTTTAACATGATTTACGTTAGTATAATATAAAGGAGCTTTTAATACATTTTCACCTGCTTCCATTGAGTCATTCAAAATTTTGTACATATATCAAGAACTAACGATAATATAATAATTGCATAGTTACGATCTGGTATTGTCATTAAGATTAGCTCATAAAAAATAACTCAATTTTTTTAAATGCTGTATACTAGATTGACACCAAACATTGTTCCCCGACAGAAAATATAAGTCACTAGATGGTCACTAAATATAAGAACTTGATCGCTCCAAGCTAACCGGGTGAGTTGTATGTAATGGTGACGCGTCATATGAAATGGCTACGTTGCGCGAACGCGAATAAAATAATTTTTATTTCAGTATTTGTTAATACTCGAGTATCCTCATAACAAATAAATTCAATTTTGTTTTAAAATTAAAAAGAAAAATAATATTATAGTTGAAAAATGAAAGGAAACACGCTTTTGTAACAATATGAACTAAAAAAATTAAAAAAATAATGCTTGTGTATGACGACTTTGGTCAAGAGCAAGAGGTTGTCTATATAGTAATATATAGAGAATAATAGCATGAGGTTATCTAGATGATATATAGTACAGATATGAATGTATTCAAGGTTCGTTGTATCTTAATACAAGTCTTTCTTACGCCATTATCTAACCAGAATCCCTTTCGCTGTCTATATATACCACCTTGGCTCTTCCGCGCTATCCCTACGATAAGTGAGTACCGATAGTTAGTACCGATAGATAGAGAAAAGTGAAAAAAAGGAGGGAAACGAGCGTGATTTGCGCGCAAATCCGCGGGGGCAGAGACAATTGCAAAGCTGATTCACGGGTAAACCAGAGAGCACAGGAGGAGTAAACTAGAGATGTTTTATATTTGTTGTGAATATGGTGTGAGATCAAGTTTATCATATTCTTAATGACATATTTCACTTGTTCAATCTCAGATGGATCTATTTCTGAAACGATTGTTCAACGAACCGTTCTTTTATATAAATGGAGTAATTAATTTTTTTCTCTCTTTTTAAGTATATAGACGCTCATTTTCTTGAAGTACTGAAGCAATTTTGATAAAACTTTTACTAATTTATACCTTGTCCTCCAGTATAATTTTAGATTATATCTAGGTCCTTTAGTATAATTAGCTCCTTCAGTATAATGTATCTAGGTCCTTCAGTATAATTATAGGTTATACCATAACGTAACATTATAGGGAAGCTAAACTTTCTTCTTTACTTATCCACCACTCCAACTCTTAACGATAACTAGGCTTTGCCTACTACTTTACGCCTTCGGTCGTTCTTCAAATTTCGATACCCATCTTTCGTAGGCCAGTCTATATAACGTTGAGGAAAAGCATTTTCGGTCGTCCGGTTGAACAATCGTTTTCAAGTTTATGGTCAAAAATCTTGTCATAGTTTTTCGTGGTTTAGTCCCTTCTGACGAAAGAAAATAGGAGAAGATTTTAGAAACTGGAGTAGCAGTGCTTCACTGATATATTTGCAAATATTAGCATTCAGTTAATAGGTATCATGTGATGATCTGTGACTAGTCCTCCAAGGTAGTCAAAATGATTTACTATTCTAAAACTTCGAAGCCCGCATTCATTACTTATAATCTTGTTCTAATTTATGGTGAATTCAATATTTGTAGCTTTGTAACCCCAAATTTGTAATTTCCTGAAAGGCAAGGGAAGAGTGAAGACAAATGTGAGAAAAGTGTCTTTATATGCTTTCACCGATTAAATTGTCTTAATGGAAAACGTGAAAACAATTCATGGCAATTTTCTCTATATGGGAGGGTAATTAAGGTCGTTATAATTAAATGATATTACCTTTTTGAAGATTCTCGAAAATTGAAATACTTATTCGACAACATTTTTATAATAGAAATAAAACGATAATTTGTTTTCCCCTTCTGTAAATGTTTAGAATTTTAGTAATGAAAAAGTGCAATAAAATATTTAAAACCTATAAAAAGTATAATCAAAATTTCTTTCATTTTGAACCAAAACTTCGGTTCCTTGCCGCGAAAATCAAAAAAAGACTATTGAAGACTTGAAATATTACCAAATAGGTACCAATATTTTGGATAGATAACTTGTTCGGTAACGTATTAACTGACCTCGTTACAATCAGGATAATACTCCGTACACCGAAGTAGTTATGTGCATTTCGCGATTGACTTGTTTCGGTAGAATGCAAACGAACTACACGTTCTAGTTCGCTGCCGGTCCCGATCTTAGTTCATTAGTTCACTATGTTTTCGTTAATCGCCACACGCCGGGCGCTCGCGTCGTTCACTTCCCTACTTACTCAATTGATCCACAGATGGCTCTTGTGAGATGTTGTAAATTGTTTTATAATATTTCTTTTTAAGTAAGTTTTAATTCGGAAATTTTTTGTTTTTCGATATTAAAGAAATAAAGTATTTATTTATTTCTATGTCTAAGGAAGATTAGGCATACACCTAACAGTAAAAAACAACTATAACTCCTTTTCCCGGTACGAAAAGAATGTGTTAGAAAAAATTCCTCCTTAGCATTTTTAAAAGTTCATCTGTTTATTTCAGTTTAGGCAACAAAATTCTTCACGGACACAAGAAGAAAACAAAACATAAAAAATTTTCAATGTTAATTAATATAGCAAGCGGAAATATTAATTAACACCGAAGAGAGCGGTACACATTAACATAGAAGACATATATATTTATATTTATATTTATATATATATATATATATATATATATATATATATATATATATATATGTATATATATATATATATATATATATATAATACTTAAACGGAAAATAAACAGAATCGACGAATGAAAACAAACTTAACTTGATTCTGTTAAAGGAACGAATAGTTACCAGTTAAAGGAACGAATAGTAACGAATAGTTACCAGCATTCTTAAATGAAGAGAGTGGTAAATTAATTATATAATAAATACAGCTAATGGAACTAAAACAACTTAGGAAAAAATAAAGACGTAACATGCCTAATGTGCTCTCCTTGATACCTACACGACGAAAGAAATATGTTTTGAACGAAAGAAGAATGTATTGGAACTTTAGAAAAATTTAAGAAATTTAACAAAAACAAAACTATATTCACAGTAATAATTATTTTAAAATAGTAGCAGAGAAAGTCGATAAAAATCATATGCATTTAATAGTAGCAGAGAAAGTCGATAAAAATCATATGCATTTAATAGTAGCAGAGAAAGTCGATAAAAATCATATGCATTTAATAGTAGCAGAGAAAGTCGATAAAAATCATATGCATTTAATAGTAGCAGAGAAAGTCGATAAAAATCATATGCATTTAATAGTAGCAGAGAAAGTCGATAAAAATCATATGCATTTAATAGTAGCAGAGAAAGTCGATAAAAATCATATGCATTTAATAGTAGCAGAGAAAGTCGATAAAAATCATATGCATTTAATAGTAGCAGAGAAAGTCGATAAAAATCATATGCATTTAAAAGGGCACAGATTCTTCTTGATTTCTCTTCAAGTAATAGTTGCTGTAAGATCTGATTGTATACGAAGGTATTTTATTTTCTCTTCACTTTCACATCAAAAATTGGGTGACGTAAACCAAAAAGAAATCTTTGAATTTCGGTATGACAATTTAACTTACCTACAGTAGTTAAGAATTCTTCATATAGATTTTCAAAACGTATTGTTTGTAAGAACAGGTTTATTAGATTTTTTTAAACCTAATCACTTTAAATAACCTAACAAATCATTTCATTTCTAGCTTAATGAAAATATTTTTCTCCCTGCTTTATAAGAAATTTCATTCTTCAAAAACGCAGACCTAGAGTCATCTAGTAATAAGTGCAGTAAACAAACATTTCGTTATTTAAAATTTTATGGACGTGAGTGCTAATACTTTAACTGGTTGATAATAATGACGGTAGATGGCAGAGAATTTTTTTTTTATTTTTAAAATAAATGTCTATTTAATCGTCTACAACAAAATAATGTAATTTAGTAATTACTACTTCAGATTCATTTCTGTAATACGGTGCTAACTAACTGCTAG
The DNA here is from genome assembly GCA_039881145.1 of Druceiella hillmani. NCBI lineage: Eukaryota > Metazoa > Arthropoda > Insecta > Lepidoptera > Hepialidae > Druceiella > Druceiella hillmani. Next base: position 19,727,296 of record JAYKKI010000033.1, on the reverse strand, counting down.
TACATATTAAAAAATATTGATGAAAATATTGATAACTACATATCATCATCATCATCATCATCATATATATTAATACGCTAAGGTTAAGATGTTACACTCCCTTTTTAGAAAAAACCTCACAACTAATCCACATAAATTATATATCATTTTATAGATAATTGCTTGCTCTACCGGCAACCACAACTAAAAATTTATTATAGCTATTGTTTTTGCAAATTAATTAATTATTAAAATTATATACACAAAACAGCAATGCTGCCATCGAACGGCTCAACGTCAATATGATTGACGGTCGGTAAAATTTTTGTTTAATTTCAAATCCACTCACGTATAAATAAAGTGGCGATTTAGCTCAATGCTTTTGATACTTGCGCCTCTATATGTCAATTTTAGTAAAATATTTGTTTGATCTGTCATCTGAGCTTCATAACGGAATAAATAATGCGAAGACTTCGCACGGGTCACGCTAGTTTAAAAATATTGATGAAAAAAGAAGGTAGGCTATATAGTCCATGGATTTCCCATGAAATAGTCTATACGCTTTGGGCGAGACATCTGCCTGCGAATCTAGGTATTAAACTCTTTTTGTGATGCTATGTATGTTTTTAATTGTTACTTATAATTAAGTTGATTTTATTTTTCCCGGATAAGCTTCCTGTGTCGCTCCTAAGACGATATTGCGATTAGCGCAGTTGTTATATTTTCTGTATAATTTTTACTTCAATTTCGCTTTCAATTACGTAGAAGTATCTTATCACGGAGTAACAATTTTATTCATTTTGAACCCTCTGCAGTCTCTCTTCTGTTACAAACTTCGTTCTCTTTTCGTTTTTTAAACACGCTATTATACGTCAATGTCCGTTTCTTACAACGTTGAAGGCGTCGTGAAGAGGCATTGGCGCGCCACTGCTGATTCCATTGTCGCGTAAATTTTGATCAAGTAAAAATAAATTCCTGATTCTTTCATTATAATAGCCATTCCTATAAGTTGATTTTAATGTTGTCTGATTGATTTTTAGCCTTTTTACAAATTGTATTTGTATTCTCATCCATACCACACATTTTATTATCGTGACTATTTGTGAACTAAACTTGGTTAGAATCTTTTAAATCTTTGATAAGCTCACTTACTACGTTGTTTCAAATTGTGCTGAGTGCACGTAGCACAGTGCCTCATAAATGGGATCCCTGCGGGTGGTTGCTGGAGTTTTAAGCAGTCGTGCAATATTAAAATACTGAACGTATAATTTATAATTTGTCAAAAATAGGCATTCGAGACATTGACAAGTCAAAACGGTGTGCATAGAAGGCCTAAAAATAAAAGAAAACCTGTAAGTAGAAAAAACAAGACACTTTGTAGTGTCCATTTCCGTAAAAAGGAAATCTTAAATTTTCTAATAAATTAAACCTTTATACAAGCAACATGCAATAACAAGTAACAATTAAACCTTTATACAAACAACGTGCTTATTTCTCAGTAGAATCTAAACAGACGAAAAGTAATCTTCTCCAACATCCATATATTTTGCATAAATACTTTAAGTTATTGTCATATGAAATACAGAAAAAACTTAGCAACTAGTCGCCATATTGAAATTTCATTGAAGATGTTCATATTTTCTACGGGCTATTAAAATTGTCCAATTGTGGGTATCGCCAATTGATTTTTAGGCCACGATTACGTCAGGCAATATAATGATCCATATGGGTCTTGCTCCAAAAATTGCTGAAACCGCATTGAGTGATTGAAGCACCGTACATGAACTTGGTGAAAACTTCATACAAAATTAATCCACTGGAGCGACGATTGGTCATAAGGGGTCTATATTGCGTCGGGCTCTAGTGCCTTTATTACATTAGAAAAATAAAATAAAATAATTAGATGACCATGAGTGGGACCTACTTATAGCTAGATGAAATGAATCATCAGCAGTAAGTCTGATAATTACCTAACAAATGATCAACAAATGGCACCCAATTGCTATAATAAAAATAACCGTAAATAACCAAAAAAATACATGATCATTCGATTTCTGGCCATTGGTGATTAACCAGATTTGTCTACACATAGTATGCAAATCCATTGCAGTAGTCTTTCATGGATATATTAAGATAAGATTATTTTATAAAATCCTTCTTTATAACAAAAATGTTTCATCCGCCAGATTGTTCTTATTTGCTTTTACATTATGTTAAATGAAAGTTGAAAGAACTTTTTGTAGCGCACTTCGAAACAGACTGACCAGGGTCGCGTTGAAGACGCCGCAGATTAAGGTCGGTTATTATTCTGGCATGCTTACTAAAAATGGATATTTTTTAATTACTTTTCATAGTTAAGAAAAGCCTATAAATTGGACATCAAATAACTGCCGAAAAAGTGGATGCAACGGTAGGCAAAATAAAAGTGAGTTGAACCAATGAATGCTTTAATGAATGATTATGTACATTTATATATTTTATAAATTGTTTTAGGAATATATTTTCTTTAAAGTAAAACATTTTACCATTTTCATAATATTAATTATAAGGCGGAATGTACTTTGGTAGTAATGATTTTCCGTGCATATTGACTATTGAACTCAAGACATCGCTTTAGTTGTCATTAATTCATTCATTGCCTTTCTGAACTTGGATTTTTTAACAATACATTTAATTATTTCATGCTTGATTTTATATTTTAATACCACTTTATTTTTGGGCTATAGTCCAAGAGAAACTTTCGACCTTCATTTGTTGTTTCTCGCCGTTTCAATTGAGTAAATACTTGACAAGTGTTATTATTGACAATTAAACCTATATGATAAAGTCGACAGAAGAGTAAATAAGAAACAGGTGGTATGATATAGCGAAATACGAAATACACTTGCTTTAGTTTATTTAGTCTAATAAGAAAATAAGCGATACATATGCATATATTGTATTCTGTCGAATACAACAACAAACGATGTTGAATTGATTCAAACTTTACTGTGTACTAAGTCACATTTCCTTATTACTGTGAAATCCATGTTCCATATTACTGTCATAATGCCTTTACTTTGAAATAATCACATTTCCATATTAAAACCAATGAACCTTCATTTCTCATTTTGGTTTGTTTTTTTATCATCTAAATAATAGGTTTAAAAATTAAATTTCAATAATCGACATTTTATTTAATTAGCAATGGTAACCCAGCTCAAACCATGTTTATGAGTAATTAATAGAATAAAAAACCACAAGTGAAAATAAAGAGGCCGCAGGGGTAATTTGATACAAAATTTAAAAAAAATTGGTTGGGTTTCTTTTTAAAGTAGTTAAGTTTTAGTAAATATAGTTGTATTTTTATGAAAAACTTGAAATAGTTTTTGTTTTCTACGAAGTTTAAACCTGTTTCCTAAAGATTTACTTATTAGAAGAACATGTATTTATTATATATTTGGAATAATAGTAACTTAGTTTTTATTGTAGTTTTTGCCAATTCTGCCTTTGTTTGGTATAAAGATCATTAAGAAAGATGAGAATGTAGTCGAATCGTAAAGAAATTATTGGAGAAATGACGATTTATAGAGTGACTGAAATATTTCAAGAGATCGAGGAAATTCAAAGAGTGAAATATCACCCAAGACGATTGTGTTAAGTGAAACTCTGTGACGGTCATAAGTTAATCTCTGTTAGATATTGATCCCTATAGTGACAGAAACGAATTAGGCTTGTCAGAAAGCTGAAAGGATATTTTATTGACCTGAGATCGAGGCCTGAATTTATGTATATATTTTATACCCTTTCTTCTCAATTTTTCTTTCGACGACGATGACAATCTTCGTTCGACGTAGATGAATTCAAAGAACTGCTAAACCACATTTATTCTCAGATTTACCTGTGAATCCAAATGGACGCATGAAACCACCAACATTTTGGAGACGTCCGATTCTTCAGTGCCTTCTTGGGTAAACTCTTTAGGACAGATCAACACTAAGACCAAACTGTCTTAATCTCATAAATAAGCTGATTAACACTTATTGAAAAACGAAGTGCGTAAATGACATAATGGCAATATATAGTTATTTTATGATTCAGTACGTTATATCTATAAATTTTATACATGTATATTCCTCACTCATAGACGATGGCAAACAAATAAAGAGAATCTCGAAAGTAACCAAAATTATAACTATATCACATTTTTTATTGTAACTAATCGTAAGTGACATATGTGCCACCATTGTTTCCTAACTACATAAATTGATTATTAAATCGGTTTTTAAAAAATAATTTTAAAATATTGAATATATTTGGCGTTAATTTTGTAAAAATTCATTATTCACAATTAAATGAAACTATAGGATGTAGCATTATTTCTACTTTCTTTAAGTACTTTACCACGACCTAGGTTTCGTTGTATTACAACATCTTCAGGTGGGCTATTAGTAAAGATAATCTTGAGCTGGGCTAATAGCCCACCTTGAATCTTTGCTAATAGCTCACCTGAAGATGTTGTAATACAACGAAACCTAAGGTTGCGGTAAAGAACTTAAAGAAAGTAAAAATAATACTACATCTCGTAGTTTAATTTAATTGTCAATAATTTTAATTAATACAATGTCAAGTTGTTGATTCTCTTGAGACTAATTAATTACAGACTGACTTACAATTAACTTGTAATTTATAATGATGTCTTTTGCGGCGAGAATTGTCAGTGTTGCTACTTTGATTCAGCATCAGTATTTTAATATAGGTGTGTTCGTTGTCATGGGTTTTTAGCGATTTATCAACTCATATAAATCCTCCAGCCTTAAGAAAAAACCATATCAAGTGGAACGAAAAATAGCTTCGCGTTTTCTTCCTTGGCAACTTCTTCTACATTCTTATGTTCCTTGGTTCGGCGCATTTATTAAGTATTATCTTCCAGATAATCAGAATGACGGCGGTTGTTAATAAGAAATAGACGAGTAAGTTCAAGTAGAGTATTGTCATATGGCTGACACAAAGAAATTGTAGTGGTTTTTAATTCCTAACTTCTTGTTCTATTCACAAGTAACAATGTTTATGTTATGTTTTCTTGTTCTATTCACAATAACAATGTAATGTTATTATTTGACATGATAATATTTTCCGAGATTAGTTTTTGGGTAAGTAGGAACAAGACGTCTTAGTCATCATTATTTTCTATGTTGAATACCTTCAATCAGAGGATTAGCACCCTTTTGCTTCTTTTAAGGGTTGTTTCTTCAAAAAATGCGTAGTCTTCTCGAATTTTGCATTTAAGTTTAATGTGCATCAAATGTGGAAACAGCTGTGTGAGATAGCTGTCGTCGCTCAGCTACTCTATTATGTCTTCAGGGTGGTTATGTGTTTATGCGAGATTCATGGATGGTTATGTCATCCATGAACCATTATCATACATTGTTTTCAATATGTGCATAATCAACATCTTCCGGTAGTTTGGTTGTTTCTTCACAGTAATATATATTGTTGAGCTTTTGGTTTTGTGATTCCGCTTCAGGATTGTTTATCTAATTAACTCTTAAACTTGGGGTTAGAAGGTTATAACCTACCAGAGTCACTGGAGTAGGTGTACTCTCTATCGCCCCATTTAACCTCTTTTGGATATCTGATGTATAATTAGACCAGTAGTATGTAAGTTATGAGCAATTGTAGTCGCCAACGCAGCAGATTCTGAGTACTGTAGTAAAAATAAACTAATAAATGTCCAGGGTACGTTCTAATGGTAATTTTTATATATTAGTATGTTATATACTTACATTATTTTGATAATTTTGAATATTTTTTTCTGGTAAATATTGTAGTAAACCATATATATGTGACGAATATGAGTTTTCTATAACAAAGTATTAAATTTCAAGCCAAATGGCTAATTATTGTAAACGTTTTCGTAATGCAGATATTGAGAATGAACTTCAGCATGAATCAGATGAAGAAACAAATTTAGGAGAGGGATCAAATAACGAGCAACATTGAAGATTTTAGTGACAAACGGAAAGAGCAGAAGCCGATTTGAATGTAGATGATGATCTAAAGTATGAGGTAAGTGTTAGTAGTATTAGTTGTAGATGTGTCTATATTTTTACAAGAAAGGGACAAAAATAATCGATATAGATGCATTGTTGTGAAGTCTTCATATTCACGTACCCCGAGGTGAAATATACTTTGAAATCCACCGGGAAGTAAAAGGCAAGCTCGAGATGTTTCATTATTGATTGAGGAATTTGATTTCTTTTTCACCGAATAAATTATGGGTTTTATAGTTACTAAAACTAATATTGATATCGCAAAGCAAAGAGACTTTTTACTTTTTACTTTGTTTACTTCTTTCTTAACTTTTTTGTTTCAGATTCGATGAAAAGGCAACCAAGAGGCACGCTCGTGCAACTAATCGATTGGCTCCCATAAGGTATATATATGACCGAATTATAAAAGTTAACCAAGATGTGTATAGAACATCTCACTGCGACGCAGTTGACGAACAATTATTAGATTTTATGGACAGTGTATAATCAAAATGTACATACTACAGAAATATTATTATGAGATGCTGAAACGGGATTTGTTGTATAGGAAAAATAATTCAACTCAGGGAATCCCAATAGTAGAAAACTTTGTGATGGAATTGATTGCTACAATACTTAACCGAAATAGAAACCTTACATGAAATAATTGGTTTACTGTTATACCCATAGCCAAAAAACGATTACAAAAATGTATAACTGGCATATTAAAGAAAAACAGCTACAATACGTTCTTACAACTCAAACAACGCCAAAAAATTGTATATTTCCCCCAAATTAAGCCAAAAATATATTAAACATGTCAACCATGCATAAGGAAGGTGACAAAGACAAAGAAATCGGACTACAGGGATATGGTGTAGTTTTTTATAAAATCAAAGCCGGAGTGTATACGTTCGACCAATTTAATAAGAAGTACTCTGTATGAAGTATAGAACAAAGAAACTATAAAAGCAGGAAATAATTTTCGAAAAACTTTCGATTTTCGTAATTGAATAATTTAACGCCAAAAATTAGAACGGCCATCTTCACCTCGGGATATAAAAGAAAACAATAAAAAATATTTTGAGATCTGAAATAGAAAATACTAGGCCAGTATCTGATACCACCAAACTCTGTCGTTGTTGTTTCTGTCCTTGTTCTAAGATCGGAAATCCAAGAATATGTATGTTAGTTACCGTCGACACATTCATCTAGAGCACCAATTGAAAATATGTCTCAGTTGCACTGAATAATAAATTTTAAGTATACTTTTTATCTTTTTGAATTAATTACTTTTCTACCACTCTATTAACTCTACCACTCTATAATTAATTACTTTTCTACCACTCTATTAACTCTACCACTCTATAATTAATTACTTTTCTACCACTCTATTAACTCTACCACTCTATAATTAATTACTTTTCTGCCACTCTATTAACTCTACCACTCTATAATTAATTACTTTTCTTCCACTATCACTTACTTTCATACCAATGAATAAACTTTGCAATTATTACTTCTCGTTTTCTGTTTATCTGTAAAAATGTAATCAGATACTCCAATACCCTTCAGTAGGAATATCCTACCGTGAAATCATGATAGGGTTTAAGAATTAATTGTTGATGTACTAGGAGTATACGATGTATAAAAACGAAAATAATGTTATTACTTGTGATACGTACAGGTAATACTGATTATTCAAGTATGGATATACTAGAGGTAATTTGAGACATTAAGAAAGAATACAAATAGCAATGTCATATTACTGAAATTGTAACTATTTCTACTAATAAAGTGATAGTGATTTCGAAATTGGTTTTAATTTGTAATTAACAGATAATCGGGAGAGTTATGACTAAAAATAATTGATTTCGCTTTTACCTTGTTTTCTGTCTTAAGAATATTTTGATGTGTAGTATTCAGTTGTGAAAAAGATAAACATAATTTGTGTTGTTTATGTTCATCATTACTCTTTTAATTAAACTAAATATATATTTAACTCTAATCTAATTAATATAAGTTAAATCTATGTCACTTTTTGTTACTTCATTTATTTTTTCTATAATTTTGTTTTATTTGTCACTGGAACTGATTGATAGCTCCTAAATTGTAATATGCCAGGTGGTAAGTGTCAGCTTCATTTTGATTATGAAGTGATTAAAGATACGTTCTGATTTTATTGGATGTGATGTACCCATTAACTATACTACGTTGAACTATATTGCATGTAATATGTTTTAATAGAATCATATATAATACGATTTTATAAATCCAGAAATGGTACGATACAAAATTCATTTCAAATGTTTTGACGGTAATTTACTTACTTCCATGTGTTTCAAGTTTTACAGAAAAAATTGGGTGTGGCTGTATCATGGACACGGCAGTGTGTTGTACGTGAATACGTCTATGTAACGGGTTATATTTTTTAAATAAAATATTTTGATTTATGTATTTAGGATAAAAGCAAGGAAACAAATAATTATTATATAACAAATAATATAAATATAAAAACAAATGGCAAAATGAGGCACTTGTAATACATGTTTTTGTGAAGAACTTGACTGTATTGTTATTATAAACTATATTTGGCATATACCCTAAATTGTTTAAAATACTTTAAGTCTATTTGCATCTAGAACTGTTCTTGGTGAGGTTGGTAATCAAAGCTTTCCTTTTGATCGGTTAAGTCCCTGGAAACTTATTAAGGTCTGATGAAATTTATTACCACTAAAATTCAATGGAAGAAATATGAAACATAAACAAGAAAAAACATATTTTAATGACTGGGCAACACCTGCAATTAGAATATCTCAAAATAAAATATTTTTCCTTTATGATCTATCGAAGATATACCGTAATGATAACTTTAATACTAAATATTATAATAGTATCAAAATATAGTAAAATATTTAATTTAGTTTCAGTGGAAGCTAAAATAAATTATTTAAAGTGAACAATTATTAACGCGCCTAATAAAAGAAATTTGTAAATCTTATAATAAACACATTGATGAAAAAATCATGTTTCAAATAACAGAAGAATACAGCACAAATGATAATAGTGAGATTGCCAAACATTACAATAAGTATTTTTCAAATATAATGGAAACATTAACTAAACATCTACCTGCATCTAAAGAAGCAACCCTGTCTTTGTTAACTCTGTATACAAACAAAAGTTTGAAAAAATTTAAAATGGAACCATTTGCCATAGATCAAATAAATTATGTTTTTAAAAATATGAAACCAAAACCATCAGTTGATCTATGGCATGTGTAGGGGACACACTAATAAAGGAATTGAGCAAAGTTTTAAAGAGGGGTTCAAAGAGTGAAGTATAAAATGGTCGTCCTGTCTTTATTTTGCCGGTATTTAGTAAAATCTTTGAGAAATTTATAGCAAGAAAAAAGTAGAACAATAAGACTGATGGATTTTCGGACTAAAAGCTGCATTATCAAATGCAATCAATTTGGTTTCCAGAGACAAAGTGCACAAGAGAGCAGTCACTGCAAGCATTTTATTGGCCCTAGATAAATCATGGAAAACTATAGAGCTATTTTGTGATTTGTCAAAAAGTGCTTGATTGTGTGGACCACAGTATACTGTTATGTAAACTGGAATATTATGGTATAAGACAAAGAGACTTGAACTTATCAAATAATATTTGTCAGAAAGATCCCAAGTGCTAAATTTTAACCATTCTAAATCTGAATCACACTCAATCATGTACAGTGTACTTTTAGATTTTTTTTTATAATAAAGTCTTTTAATTTCAAAATTATTGTTTCAATTGTACGTATTTTATGACGTAAAATGTAAGAAAAGTACACCTGTCAAAAATACCATGAAGTTGCAGCGAGTGCTCAGCAAATGGGCACTCTCTTCAACTTCATTATTCTGTAGAATAGGGGAATATAGAAGCTTAGGTATTTGGAAATGCGAAAATGCTATCTCTCTCGCACAATTGTTTGAAGTTGACCATCTATTTGATATATGATCTGTGGTTATAGTATCAGTATGGTGGGGTTTTAAAGGTGTTGTGTTTTTCGAAAGAGGAACCAAACAATCAATTTGAATGTGTACTATTGGCAATTGGACCCATCTAGAAATACTTAGTACTTGGTAATCCTAAAGGAGTGATGTTTTATTCCAACAATACAAGAGCACACACAAATTTAATTACCGTTAAAAATTGTTGGATTTTGGATGGGATATTTTGCTTCATCCACCATAATCATTTGAGCTTCCACCTCAGACTTCGACTTGTTTTGTACTGTTTGATACTACTTGTGTGGTATAATATTCATTTCTGATGCAGTTGAAGATTAAGAAGAATCTCTGTATCTTTACAAATTGCCCACCTGAAGATTTGTCGTACAATGAAACCTAGGTTGCGGATAAGAATTTTAAATAAAGTAGAAATAATACTACAGTTTCATTTAATTGTGAATAAAAAGTAAATAATCTATTTACATTAATATACTAACTTGAACTTACATAGTACACAATTGCTAAAAAAAATACTCAAACAAAGTTTTACAGTGGAATACGAAATTTCATATAAATAATTTTAAAATTATAGAACATAAACAATATTACATATTAACTATTTTCAAACCCGACTATGTAAATAATTAAAAAACCGACTGTTTGTCGGTTGATATATAAACGCAGAAAACAGTTTAATTTTCATGACTAGTAATCTGATTTAATTTGACTGGCCATATTTCTGAAACTATTTCTCTAGTCAGTTTGAAAATTTTAGTTTTAAAGTTAGGACAGGAGTGAATTACAAATTATAATTATACAGTTGTGATTCGATTCATAATTTAGCATTAGATTTTTTAAAAAATATTTTTTTATGGCTAATAACAATGCCAACTGAAATAAAATTAGATCTTCTTATTTATATTATCATACACTTTTAAATTAGATCACAATGAAAGTCATATTACTTACATCGATAATTTTTGTATACATTCAATCAATTACCATAACCTCAATAAATGCAATGTAAAAATTTCATACCTGGTTTTTTTGTTTGGCTATGAATCTGCAATATCAGAAGGGTACTGATCAAAAATAAAACTTTAAATTCCATCGTGCTTAAGGTATGAATCATGTGATCACATCCAACCTTAATCTTCACAATAACTGATTTAAATTTTCCAAAACATTATTAAATACTCACATAGGCATGTTTAACATATCATCATCATAAATTGTTTACGTTTTTTTACACTTTCTGCGCCTGTTTAAACAATATGCTAATAACAGGAAATATAAAATAATTGTCTGTCCATTTTTTACATGTGTTTTTGCAAAATTAAAATCCAATGTTGATAACATTAAACTTATCTGCATAACTGGGCCAATCAGCTGGCTGAATTCTTTATTTTTATGAAGATTATTAATAACTGTGTCAAGTATATATTTTGCATTTAAAACTTATCCCAGTTATTAAAATATATCTATATTTGTTAATTTCCCAAGCTGAAAATTAAATACCTGAATGAAATTCGCTGAATTTATGCTGTCATTAAAAATTAGTGTAAAATAATTTAATTAGACTTTTATCAAAACTTTTTTACAGGATGGTGTTCATCTTTATGGACTGTCTTCGGTTTGTTTGAGTTTCCAGAACTAAGAGTAGTCGATATTCATAATTTTAAAACTAATCTATTCAACTGCTTTTTCGCCACAGGGCTCGGACTTATTTTTGTGTTTATTGAATAAATGCCAATAAATATTCACAACACGAACGAGTCACGTATTACAAGAAGAAATAAAATCAACGTGTAACATTTTATGATGCTATATGAATCTAAAGAAATTATCATATTTATTATATTCACCTGATATATTGTAGAAACATACCCTTATTCTTATTTCACTAAAGATAAATGGCCCCTCAACTACAATTATATAATCAATAAAAGTCTAGTTAAGTGGAAAACAAAATATTACAATGAAAATTTCTTTCATCTGAAACCATCTATTCTATTCTATGCATTAACAGAATACACATTAACTGAAATACGCTTTATCTGCACCCCACTTTAGTACATACGAGCACAGTGCCGGCGCGCCGTTCTCGCTGTGAGATAGCATCAGCACACGCGGCGCACGCAGCGCTCCGTCGTAACAAGTCTCAGCGTGATCTCATTATAGTCCTGAGTCAAGTATTTCACCGAACAAAGTTTAGTTGCATGGCGTAAATAATGGCGGCATGAGTGACTTCGACTAGTAGTGATGTTTACGAAACAAAAATAAAAGACATTTTTACAACACCACTGAAAAATCTTTCCACAAACATACACAGTTTTTGCTGAACATAATTGCTAATCAATAGAATTAAATGGAAAACGAAGAACTGTTTTAGATGAACAAGTATTTCGTGGAACTTGTCTACGAAATGCAAAAAATGAAGACGTGGATTGTTTCTTTTCAAAGTAAGTTATTTTTGTTTTTTGAGTATTTATTAGCAAAATACTATCTAGTATTCCGAACTTTAGGTATTTTATATAATTAACGTGTTCTGTAGAAAACTGTAGGAACAAAGATATCCTTAAACCATGCACTGACAGTCAGTCACACACATGGTAGGAACACAAATATGGTAAATTAAATATGAATATGAATAATAATGATAAGTGTTTAATAATTTATATTTTGTTTACTTTTCCGGGCGCAAATGAAAGCTTACTCCAAAAGTATAGTCACAAGTAATATTCTCCGACAAATAAAAGATGCACATAGTTTAGAAGAAACATAAAAATCCTTCTTTCAACCTTTGAGCATCAGTTTTTTCACCGAGAACTCCGAAAACCAGTGGCAGTAGTAAAAAGAGAGATAAGTAGCTTCTGTCTCGACATTTAGCTCTTTGGTTTGCTAGATCTTTAATGCCCTTTTATAGTGTGGACAACCATGCAATCATTGATTTTCTAATAAAGTACAGCATTATTGTTTCCGACTCAGACTTGCCTTCGAGGCACAATATAGCACGAAAAGGGCTGGTAGATGTGCAACAGTATGCTGGCATATATAAATGCTTTCATTTCCAAAGAATGGCCTCGTTTCGTTGCCATGACAGCCGATATGTGGACCGATAAATATAGACGCCGCGATTATATCACTTGTACTTATCATTTTTTTTCTGAAGACATGACCCTCATCAAATTTATAATAGGTAGGTTTTAGGTAGCAATATGAAAAGAGCTGCAAACTTGTTAGGATTTGATAGCCACCTTTGCCTTGGTCATGCTCTATATAATCTGGTCAACGTAAATGGCATAGATAAAACCAGAGAAATATCCATTATTTTGAAAAAATGCAAGAAGATTGATAATAATTTTCGTTACAGGGCACCACGTGTTGAAGCCACTGCATCTGCAGAACAAAATGAATTGTTTTCTATTATTGTAGAATTCGCCGGACATTTGGAGGATAGCAACTTAACCGATTCCGAAACGGACACAATTGAGATACCTGAAAGAACTTCAAGTTCCAGACAACGTTTGCAACCCCCTCCCTCCATTAACACGAGCACAAGCACAAGATGGCACGGCATTTTGATGATACTTAAAAGCATTTCTAAGTATACAAATCGCTAGCCTGTAAACACAATTATCAATGAAATATGACGACGTGGTCTTGTATTACAAGATACTCGTAACTTGTTTATGATTAAATTTTACATTACAGACTTCGACTTGGAACAATATTTAACATATTGATTTGGAACAATATTTAACATATAGGTTATTCTTTCAAAAGAGGATGAAGAGATACAGAAACATTTGCGATAGAAGGAAAACGAATATTTCCTAATTTCCTATAAAAGCCATCTGCTGATAAGAATAACGCATACTTTCAATTAATTTTAACGAGAATTGCTTATTAAAGTACAAATTGTTCACATATGCAATTATATATATATATATATATATATATATATATATATATATATATATATATATATATATACATATATATATATATATATATATATATATATATATACATATACACACACACATATGTATATGTGTATATATATTAACATACTAGTATTATAAAAAATGGAAGAATAATCTTCAGTTGCCCATGTTTATGTTTTGAGTCCACTCTAATATTTTTCGTCAATTTCTACACCTCAAAGAGTGGTTTCTTTATAGAAACTCCAGCCTAAAGACTGTGGTATGCAAAATATCCTTAACTGTATTTATTGACATTTGCTTATTATAATTTCATTGAACTACATTTGTATTTCCCGGGCAATGAGTATTCTGTCCATTTAGAAGTAGCTTTGTCATGATTTGAGCCCATATTCTGAAAAGTTTTCACCGGTTAAATATATATATATATATATATATATATATATATATATATATATATATATATATATATAGTTGCAGTTCGGCTCGTGCGGTATTCAAACTAAACTACTATTTGTATATAATACAAGAGCATAAAATTAACGTAATCAAACACTGTACTTGCATTTCGTAATTCCACGCGGGCGAAGTCGCAATGTATGATAACTTAAAAAGAATGAATAACTTAAAAAGTAGACACTCGTAAATAAGGGTAATGTGTCCTTTCTGATATATATGAGTGTATATACCAAATATATGTGATATATACGAGTATATAAAGTATACAACTCCCAGCGTATTGGAGTTACGCCACCTCGTCAAAATTCTCTATTTCCCCTGTAGTTTCCGAGGTATGTGGATTAAATATGTGCTATTATAAAAAAAACTGACCTCATTTCAAAAGGACATCTTTATATTTATTTAAATTTATAATAAATGTCACAGCCAAACTTGAACTTCAAAGCGGGCTTTAGTTCGTCGTGAGTCGTGCCAAATTTCTTTTTCCCATTTTTTTTAAATTTTCCTATTTCTACCAAAGTTAACTGCTGTTTAAATTTACACTTATTGGCCTTATGAATATATTAAAATAAATATAGAGCATTGGGCTATTTAGTAATATTCGAATATTATCGAAAAATTCAAATATTACCAAAGCCAAAATTCCGAAGAATATGGCTTTGCTCGCTTTCACACATTTGTTTTATTTATCAAGACGTTTTTTTTATATAAAATGTATATTTTTAATCGAATCATCAATGATTATGTATTTCCGGTAGAATGGCGACTCTCTGATCCCTTATCGCATGAATTGAGATGTCATCTGAATGCGAATATCTGGAAGATTAACACAATTCCATTTACCCATTCGGCTCTGGAGAATAAAATCTGGAATGACCAATAGATATATATAAATATATAGACTGATAAAAATATATTCTTAAAATTAACAGTTAATAAATACTGCATTGCATATATATATACGTACTTTCCACTATATATATATATATATATATATATATATATATATATATATATATATATATATGTACATATATATTTCAATGCATGCAAATATACAAATACATAGCTAAGCTCCACAATAAGAGAATCTAATAAGAGAAAAAATATTTGAAATACTATTTTTTTTAATATTTAATAACACAAAACAAAATAAACTTTACTGAAAATGCGTCGATATTAAAAAAGCAAAAGCAAAGCTTGTTATGACCATTGATTCCTCTCTTTATGTGCATATCAAAAATGAAAAGACAGTTAATGGTGTACGGAAGAAGTTAAAATCGCTTTTCGATGACTCCGGCTACACGCGCAAGATAACCTTGTTGAGAAATTTGATTTCAATTCGTCTCGAAAACAGTAAATCAATGACCACGTATGTAACTCAACTTGTGGATACAGCGCAGAAATTAAAAAGAACTGGTTTTGAAATAAGTGATGAATGGGTTGGTTCTTTGTTTTTAGCAGGATTACCAGTTAAATTTTCGCCTATGATCATGGCCATTGAACATTCGGGTATTGTCATTTCCGCTGACGTCATAAAGACGAAGCTTCTAGACATGAGTTCAAATCCGGATATTGGCAGCAATGAATCAAAATGTGCATTCCTGGTAAAAAGTAGGCAACGCCATAGACACGGCGGCAAGTTGGTAAAACCGCAGAAATGTTATCTCGATCTGTCAATGTCAAAACAGTAAAATGTTATCGATGTAAACAAATCGGTCATTACAAAAATAAATGTCCATTGCTGCAAGGACGATCAGTAAATGCATTCAATGTCGTATTCTTAAACGGAAAATTTGATCGAAATTAATGGTACGTCAATTCAGGGGATAAATTACGAGAACAATATTGTAAGTAATTCATATAACCTGTCAACTAAGGAAACAATTATTGCAAATCAAACGAGTATGCCAGTGTTGTGTTCAGGAGACACACATATTACTACGGTTGTGAATGACTCGGAATATGATATTACTGTTCGAAATGTTTTCTATATTCCTAATCTAACTACAAATTTGTTGTCTGTTAGTAAGCTAATAGAAAATGGTAACAAAGTGAGTTTCCAGAAAGGAATTTGTTACATTAGAAACAAGCAGAATAAGCTAATTGGCATAGCCAAGTTGATTAACGGGGTACACAGATTAAACATAAAATCGGCATGTTTGTTAGCAGCTTCAGCAACGACTTCCGCTATGGTATGGCATAGACGGCTAGGCCATATAAACAGTGGAGATCTAACTATAATGAAAAATGGTGCAGTAGAAGGGATTTCTTGCAAAGATAAAGCTGATATCAGTAAATTCAACTGTACAGTGTGTTGTGAAGGTAAACAAAGAAGATTACCCTTTCCACATAACAGAAATAGAAGTGGTGCATGTAGATGTATGCGGCCCAATGGAAGTGAAGTCTATCGGACTATCCAGCTACTTCTTGCTTTTTGTGGATGACTACAGTAGGATGTTATTTGTATATTTCTTGAAAAATAAAAGTGAAGTATACACGTTTTAAAGAGTTTAAGTTGATGGTTGAAAAACAAATGAATGCCAGTATCAAAGTTATAAGATCTGATAATGGAAAAGAATTTTTTTCAAATGAAATGACTAATTTTTTGAAACAATCTGGTATTTTACATCAGCGTACAAATCCATATATGTCGGATCAGCGTACAAATCCATATATGTCGGAACAAAATTGTTTATGTGAATGGCTAAACCGAACAGTTGTTGAAAGACCTAGATGTTTACTTTTTGATGCTAATTTAGATAAAAAGTTTTGAGCTGAAGCAGTACATACGGCTGTATACCTAAGAAATAGATTGTAAGCTTTAGGGTTAAACCATAAACGCCTTTTGAGCTCTGGACAGGCAAGAAGCCAGATGTCAGTCACATACGTATATTTGGCAGCACAGTCATGACCCATGTACCGAAAGAAAAGAGATTGAAATGGGACAAAAAGGCAGTAAAGCATTACTTAATTGGATATACTGAAAATGTAAAGGGTTACAGATTATACAATCCTGTTGCAAAAAAAGTCATTACCAGCAGAGATGTTACTGTCATAGAGCCAAATAATGACTGATATGTTTCAGGTCAGAGTGGAAGAAGTACCAAAGTCAACATCAGATACTACAGTGGAGCATCACAGTTATAAGAGTGAAACTACAGATTCTGATCAATCACAATCTACAGCAAGACCTTATGACAGTACCTATATAGAAGATAAAGTAAACTCAGACAATTCTTCAGATTAATTTTTCGAGTCTGTTTCCAAGAGCGAGTTGCAAAATCTGGGACAGATTGATAAACCGATACATCAACAGCGAGAAAGACGGAAGCCTGACAGGTATGGTTTTGGCAACCTGTGTATAGAAAGTGAGCTG
This sequence comes from Druceiella hillmani, assembly GCA_039881145.1. Classification (NCBI taxonomy): domain Eukaryota; kingdom Metazoa; phylum Arthropoda; class Insecta; order Lepidoptera; family Hepialidae; genus Druceiella; species Druceiella hillmani. The sequence goes on along the minus strand of JAYKKI010000033.1, from coordinate 19,709,526 downwards.
GATATACAGGAAGACCAAATAACTCTCGAAGAAGCCCTAAATGGCTCAGAGTCCAAGAAATGGTGTTCAGCTATAAAAGAAGAACTGAAGTCATTTGAAGAAAATAAAGCATGGGAAGTAGTTGATAGACCAGAACAAGGAATAATTGTTCAGTGCAAGTGGGTGTTTCGTAAAAAAATTAGAAAGTGACAATAAAGTGCGGTTTCGAGCAAGATTGGTGGCAAAAGGTTTTACGCAGCAAGCAGGAATAGACTATAAAGAGACATTTTCACCAGTGCTTTGTTATTGAACACTAAAACTGTTATTCGCTTTAAGTGTTAAATATGATTTAGAGATAACCCACCTTGATTTACAACATTCCTAAATGGTTAATTAGATGAAACTGTCTAAATGAATTTGCCTATAAACTTTGTATGTCCTGATAAGAAAAATAAAGTTTTAAAGTTAAATAAAGCCATTTATGGCTTAAATGGCTGTAAATGTGCCGAAACTGAAGGGGCGCGAAAATTGCGATGAGTGGGCGTTCGCGGCCGAAAACTTTATGATTTTGGAAGGTCGACATCAAGTCGATGAAATCCGAAGACTTAAAAGAGTTAAAATCGCTTTTCGATGACTCCGGCTACACTCATCGCAATTTCGCGCCCCTTGAGTTTCGGCACATTTACAATGTAATTACCAGCCATTTAACAACGAGAACTAATATTTTTAACGTAAAATACGGGTCTGGGCCCTTAACCTAATGAAACGTGGTATGCAGTTTTAGAATCGACTGACATTTAACCTTTATTACTATCCATAAGTTAATACATAGTTGTCAATAGATGGCGCTACTTGTTATCTGGATATATACGATTGTCAGCAGATGGTATTATTTGTTACCTTTATTTTAATACATTAACAGAAACTGATAATTTACGTAATGTCATGCAATTACATCAAGCAAACATTTCTGAAAAAAAACGACATCACAATTATTGAATTATTTGAAGAACAAACATAGTAAGGAGTGTCAGAACATACAGCAACCGATTTTAAAAAAACAAGATACCGCCAATGAGATCGTTCCCAGTACAAATAAGTTTACAAAGCAGTTAACTCTCTATAACTACCAAGAAAAACTCAAAAAATGTGTTAAAACGATCCTAAAGATAAGAAATAGCATTATTTGATCACTGAGATTATCACGATTGACAATAAACTTGTAAATATAATTGAAATTTTAGTTTCTGAGGATTATTAAATGAGACTCTGTTGAGATAAGATGTACCAAGTAGACTGTACTTTTCAGAGAAAACAATTTGTAAACTGCATAAGAAAGTGTTAACCACGATTAAGAAACTGCTTCAGGATGCAGGTTCTATATTGATGACTACCAACATGTGGATATGCTTGTCAAACTATTTCAGTTTTTTAAGTTATATCGTACATTGGCCTGATAGGGGCATGCTGTACAAAACGTAAAACATTTTGAAGGCAACATACCATACAAAATATAATACAAATTCTGCAGGAAGTACCAAGACTATAGGAATTCTCATTAGTAAGGCTTCATTAAATCGTTTGTGACAATGGGCACATTATTATTAAGACTGTTAGTGATATTGAAATAGACTCTGTATGTTTCTTTCCACATACACTGCATTTAGTAGTCAAAAATTTTCCTGAAATGGAAGAAACTATTATCATGGGAAGTAGAATTGACTCAACCATTCTGGCACTGCACAAGGACAACTGAAAAGAATCCAGGAAGATCTAGGGAAAGCCAAGCATAAATCAATACAAGATTTAATAACAAGGTAGAATTCTACCTTTCGCATGTTTGAAAGGCTTATAAAACAAAGCGTGCTATTTCTATGTACCTTACAGTTAAAGCAAGCATCTCCATTCTAACTGCAGCATAGTGGGAGTTTGTAGACCAAGTGTTGAAGTTATTATGGCCATTTGAGGAGAATGCAAAAATCATTATCCTTAATTACTTCTGCATATATGAAATCATTCCCCATGTTGTTACTCTCAACCCCTATTGTGACAAGGCCGTATCTTTTGATCTTATATATTTTTTATCAAAGTGTAATTTACCTTCAACATACAATAATATATATACTTGGCGGGCAAATACAAGAGCAATTTCTTCCAGTCAACCACTTTGATTAATTTGAACATGGTGGAAAACTGTAAAACACGTTAATGAAAAACAAAACTAATTAGGATGTTACATCAAACAACAAAATTATCATAATAGATAAATAAACAAAACCAAATTAAAAATAGTTGGGAACAGGGAAAGAGGAACAACATGGGACTAGGAAGGGTAGGACTTTAGTCTTATAAGAGGATGGGCCTTTTCAGGCGATCTTTGAACACGTTTATAGAGGACGAGTTCCTGGTTCCAGTTGATTTCAAAGTCTTATAGCTTGGTTAGAGAAGGAGTTTTCATAAAAGGTACATTTGGGAAAAAGAAGACTCAGCTTGTTTACAGAGCAGAGCCCTATACTGTGTACAGACAAATAACTAAATCTGTTTCTAAGATTAGTATGATAAGGAGGATTGTTCAAAATTTTATAAACAAGTCTTAGATTATTTAGATTGTACTGATTACAGATTTCCGTCCATTTAATTTGCACTCTGAGTTGAAAAACATGATCATATTTTTTCCAACCAAAAACATAGAGAATGCACGGGAATCTGCGAGGTCTGGGTAACGTCCATAATCAGGCAGTGGCAATAGGAGTATTTAACAAAGGTGAACTTTGGTTTAAATATCTAGAAAATTTTGAAGACACTTGAGGAATTCATTCTGCTGAAGATATAATAACTAATATCATTTGCTTAAGCTGCCAGCTAAGATTTTGATAGAGCAGTAGACCCAAAGTTTGATCTTGACCTCAATTGGAGTCTATGGCACTCACCATGCAATAAGGTTTAAAACAATATTTTTTGGTGATTTTATGACAGTAAAAATAACCTATTGGCAGCACTGTTAAACCCAGGCTTAAAATAACTTTCTTATCCATCCAACTGCAAAGATAAAGAGCTCAGAGTAAATTCTGCAACAAAGTTTAGTTTCAGCTTATGACGCCAGTAGCGATGAAAGTGTGTCTTCATCTCCCGTACACGCCAAACAAAAGAGAACCCAGGAACCTGAATATACCACTCATTCCTTGTTCTGGGAGAATTGTGAAGAAGTAGTCACTGAAAAATTAATCAATGACTACGGAAGCATTTAAGCTGTAAAAAGCACCATTCCAGTGACCTTGATTGTTATCTGATCACGAAACCTTTGTAGGAAAAAGACAATCCGTCAAACCTGTTAAATTGGCTGGTAAATATTCATCAGCTCCTGGAACCAGTGTGTATATTCAGAATGACTTTTTTAGTGAAGCTGAAAATGTTTATGAAGAAAAAAGAACAGAAATATTGGAAATTCTGAAAAGCTGCAGCACAAACTGAGTCACTCCTTAATTTTTATTATAATTATTGGTTAAAAAGTACAATTCTTACTAAAATACATACTGCTATTATAAAATAATTAAATGGCTGTGCTTTATTTAACAATCTTGTTTTTCAAGTAAACGGTATGTATTTGGTATTCGGCCAATTAGTAACCAAATATTCGCATCAAGCCAAACATTAAAAATCGTCTGTATAGGCCAAATACCGAATAGTAACCGAATATTCATTGCAACTCTAGAAATAAATATTTTTTAATCCATATACCGTCTTATAAATAATTGCATTTCTAAAGAAAGTACTTGTTTAACCTTAGCGTCAACTATTCTTTAATCACAAGGGAAAACAAATATACTGCTTTCATATTTCTATAATTATTCTTTTTCAAATAAAATATACCATCTTCTTTAATAGAAATGTGTGAACTACAATATATATTATATGGATATGCACATAAAATTGCATATAACAACAATCATCTAAAGAAATTTCATTTCATTTCAAAAATTAAATGTTACTATATTACCCTATGTGTTGCATAATATACATTTCACTGATACATTAACACATATAGTCTTAAGATAATTACAGATCAACAAATATTCCACTTCTAACTTGTTCACATAACAATAATCGAACTGTGATGGCTATACCATTTAATCTGATATGTAAATTGTAGAAAATATTGGAAAATATGTTTCTGCTGTGAATTGGATTCCAATCCTACATGGATCACATCACTACTAGACTACAATGCTTACACATGCATTTATTTAATTGCATTCTTTTCTTGGCCTCATTCTGTTCTACACTTTCATCCTACGCACCGTCAGAATTTTTTGATTCCTTCTGCTCTGATAAAAAATACTGATATTTCATAATACATGTGAAACTAAAATTTCTAAAACTTTAACTTATAAACGATATCATTAAATATTTTGTATGAATAGAATAAAATGTTTGTCCTCAAATGATAGAACAAAGAGAAAAAGTTAAATTAACATTGATTTTGAAATATGCCCACTTTTGAATTCACATCCCATTATATTTACAATTGATAACAATACTTAAATGTTGTATTATTTTTCATCATACTTTTCATCATACTTTAATACTTTACATCTAATATTTAAGATTGTAAAAATTAGAGTAAAATTTGAAATCAAAAGGATTTAAAATAACCACAAATTATTTACCATAATCCCATAAATCTCCAAAACATGCTGAAATCCCAAAATAATAGTGGGTTACCTCAAAGTGCTTAAGATACAAAAGATCTTTATTTTATGTGATTGAAGGAAAAAATATATATAACGCTACAATATTGTTTTTTATGAATAAAACAACCACACAATTCATATGTAAACTGTTACAAAATAGATATGTGCATCTCAGAGCGCTTTCCAGAGACCTTCCTCATAACATAAAATTCTCTATTTTTGCTTGAATTCCCCACGAGAGCAGAGAAATTAATATCTCTTCAAGCCAATTTAACATGCTGTTTGTATGCAACCACACAATATAAATCTTTCTGGTAGTCAAAATATGCTAGGCTGAACTGAGAGTTCATTCAATTATATCAGATGATTGCCTGTTTATGTCATGGTTTACACTCTAATTAACTTCAAATCTTGTTTCTTTGTTTTCAGGAATCATCCAGGGGTTGAAAATATTTTTGTATACAATAAATCAATTGTATTTATTATAAAAAATATATTAAAATGGACAACTATACTAAAGTGCATTTTTGAAATCTGGTGCCTTTACTATTATTACCGTCAAGAAAAAAATTCCCTTTAAATTAAAAAGAAAATTTGTACATTGGTGTGAAGAGAATGCTATTATGATAATTCTTTTATATGCGATCAGTATGTGATGGAAATTGACTGCCAAATTTAGATCGAAACATTTTTCTCTTAAAGATGCGCTGCAATCAGTTTAGCCATTAAATAGCTATCAAAGGTAAGTCTATAGTGGTTTTAAACCGAAAATAACTGATGTAGAATAATCCAAACATCAGTTGTAAAACAGTTAGCTATTCTAAGATATATTTCCTGTTACAATATTTAAGAACTTGTCAATTAAAGAAAGACAATTTTATTGAAACAATTTTCAAAGATGCTAATAAAGGTGTTGAACAATAAATTGTTTACCATGTTCCCTAATAATCAAACAGATAGTAGAAAAATATGAAAATTACATTAAAAAACCTTAAGCTAATTTGCATCCAAAAAAGTTGGTGATTTTAATTTGGCAGGGTTAAAAACGTTTTATTTATCACTAGCTCTCCTTCAATAAACAAACAAATTAATTGTTAAATTAATATTTTTCAATTAGTATTGTCTCCGAATAAATAAATAGAAGGTAACAGCGGTTGCAAAATATTCCCATTTTGAGAGTTAACAAAGTTTGGTATTCCAAGTGTATATCACATATTACCAGTTTGTTTCGAATTTGGTTGGTTTATGATGCCAATTCCATAATCCCCGAACATGCCTCCCTAGGATTGTAATCTTTTAGTGCTCTACAGAACACTTTAAATAATTAAAAATTTCAGTCCCTAACATCTAAAATCCAGAAACCTAATAGAAGGTTTAAGAAGTGATGATAAATATATTAATCATAAATATCATGTGTGTTTAAACAAAAGCATTGAGTTTTATGTTTTCTTAAGAATTAAATAAAGTAATTGAATATTGAAATTATCAAGAGGACTTCCATTTTTCATGCATAACAATTTTAAACATTTTAATATGTTATTCGTAAAATTCAAATGAAAATAAATTTCTTAAGAAATAAGTTTATTAGAATATAAAAATGTTGTATTTACCACCATCATGAACGTAGCAAAGGTGAGCAAAAACGAGAACCTTCCCCACCTCCAGTTTATGTTTAAAAAATATAATACGTATAATGAATGCCAGTCAAACCAGGTTAGTTTTTCAAGCAACCACTGTTTGTTTTTAGTTACGCATAGACAAAAACTTGAGTAGGCTAAAACATTAATTCCAGCTACTATAAAGCCATCCTTACAGCACTATTATAGGCATGCATTGTGAGCGTTATTGAAAGGTCTTATTCTTTATTGCGATGAATCAAAACATGACTGAGATTTGCTATGGCTGAAAAGATATAAAAACTTGTATTTTGCTTTGCGTGTATAGAAAATAAGTCCTTGATATGATTAGTCCTTGAATAAAAACACAAAGAAAATTATGACTTCAAAAGATTTGCATAAAACCCTAGAAGCCCAATGTTCATTGAAGTCTTATTTTTCATTAATTTTTTGTAAAAAAGTACTCAAGCCGAAACATGACATACTCTAGCATTATTTACTAAAACGAAAAAAATGAATGTAATTGCCATAGTCTAGTTTCATTCTTTTAAAATAGTCTAAATGTGTTTGCATTAGATTGAGTTAATAAATTTCAACTCGTTCCTTATTGCTCAGTTCCATTTCTTTCAAAGTCACAACCAATTGCTTGAATTGGTTAATACCAGAAAGTATAAGCTAATTCAAAAAAAGATTGTTTGCACATAATAGTGAAATTTAACCACTTTTTTATATTTAGGCATTATCAGTGGCTCTCAATTTAATATATTCCACAGTACTTAAATAGCTTATTTAAAAAATAATTTATTTTTTAAAATGGTAAAACGAAAGCAGCTGTTAAAAACGACTCTACAACAAAGAGCAATGTAAGATTTGTAAATATGTGGAAAATACTATAAATGACAAATGAAAATGTATGCAGTAACCAGTAAATCATACATACTTTTAGAATTGTCAAAGCATGCACCTGTCAAGTCATATCCACTCATAGCAATTTCCCTCGTGTAAATAGAAATATCTAAATTATTATGAGACAAACATGAATGCAAGTTGCAACCGTACATCTGTGGTTGATTAGTGCTTTTTATTCAGAGGTGATTTAGTTTAAACTCAGATACAGAAGGGATTGTATCGTTTTTTGTTGCTTGCCTTGTTTAGGGTATTACAATCAAAATGTAAATATGTGTTGCTTATTTATTATTGTTATAATATCTTAATTGGATTTATCAGTATATTTCTGTAATAGACATTATTTTTTTTTAAATTGTCAAACTGATGATTATGCAAAAATATATGTAAACATTGAAGACAGGATAACTTTTTATGTGTAATATAATAAAAATATTAATGAAATTAATAGACTTTCGTTATAAACAAGGAAGAGTATTTTATTTAATTATTGTATAAGTTTAAGTATTAAGTAAGTACACAACATTTGATTTTTTATGTTGATGTATGGAAAATTAATTCCCTTTGAAATAATTTACTACTAACACATTGAGCTTGCACAGAATGACAATGTGCCAGGGTTGTGTAAATGTGGAGAATAATATTTGTTTAAGTGTATCAATTCACACGGTTTTTTATCAGCTGTCTGAAAAAAAAGAAAATATTACAAATCATTAAGAAAATATTACACATCAACGACTATGAAAAAGAAATGTTTTCACAAAAAGTTTCAAACACAAAAGTAATAACACCCATAAAAAAGAAGTCAAGGCAAGGGGATGACACTTATTTATAGGAAATTTTGTCATCTTTATTTTTTATGCAAAAAGCTTTTCAATCCGAATTATAGATTCTGAGATATAAGGATAAAACTGAAAAAAAAATCTCTCCTCGAACTCACCCTACCACACCCATCAGGACTTCTTATTTTCTATTTTTATTTATTAGTACGACACCATCTATTCACATTGTAAAAATTAAATGTAAGGCTTCAATTTTTAGTATTCAAAAGTGTGCATCTTAGAAAATTTAACCGTAAAACCAACTTTGCACCAATGATCCTTAACTCTGGTTAATAAGATTGGCTTATTATGGCTTTCATTGAACTGCATTTGTATTTCTGGGCAGTGAACTTTTTGTCCATTTTAGACATGACAACTATTGAACAATCCTCAAAATTAGAGGTGGCATGAGGCCCTCCACTGTGAGCTTTGTTATAATTTGAATCCGTATTCTGAAAATGTGTTATGGCATCGGATAGTGTCTAAGCCATTGTCAACTAGTAACAATCACTCACGTGTTTAGTAATTGCATACATAAACAAAGAATAAGTGGCTAAATTAGAAAGTGAATATTTCTATACTTGTGAGCGAGAAAATATAAAAATGTATGCCATACCACATGTCTGTTAATACAAGAACTTTTTTATATTTATGTTATTAAGCTATTTGTAGTAAATGGTTTGTCTGGATAATAGTAAAACCAATTAATAGAAATAAATATTTTAAATATTCTACTCAAATTCAATATTGAATATTTGCATTCAGTTGCTTATTTGAATCTTTTTTATTCTCCTTTAACAACTTGCAACATTGTATTATGTAAATTTAAATTCCAGACAAATTACATTTGCCATAGAATTAAAATTTGAAAGGATTGAAATTATACAATTTGTTAAAAATAATACGAGGAACCAAGCAACAAAAATTAAGTACAATTTATGCAAGTCAATGTAATAATGTACCCTCAAGTTTTTAGAAAAATGATGCTTTAAACTATTATGTATGTGCAGAATTCTTGTTAGTTATTTAAGTAAAAATAAAACTTGCTACAATTCTATTCTGAATTCAAGGGTTCTATACACACTCAAGCACGTTTAAACAATTACACTAGTACCTACTAGCCTAGTACCCTCCCTAGTATATGTATTAAACTATTTACAAATTTTTACTATTTTTTAAAGGTTTGTGTGTAATATTATTTTTGAAATAGACCTAATGACAAAATTGGTCTGAAAATTACAATTTTAAAGGTCCACCAAGTTGAAATCTTTAAGTGAAAAAAATAAAGAGGAGATTTGTGCTAAATATAAAAATCTCTTTTCAACGAAACTCTACATCCATACAATTTTCTTTAGCTTCTATATGAACATATAATTGAACCCCTTTGAAATTTAGTTTTGGACCAAGAAACTATATTTTAATGTCCATATTTTGTTTCGTTTAGACTATTTTATTTTGAAAACATATATTTTAGCAGACAGATGAATAGATGAATGGACAGACAGACCATTTCCATTTCTTCAGAATGCAACATTGTCAAATAACATTATGAAGAAGTTTCCATTTATTTTTGATGCCCCTCTCCATTCCCCAGTCAAGATAGAGCTGCCACTCACCACATTCCTGTAAGGAATAGGATGTGTTACATTTAATTTACATCCACTTAAGTGGAAACAAATTGAATATGATTTGTTCACTCTACTAACAAATCCTGTGTTAAAGAAATTTCTAGGAAGAACATACGAAAGATATGATGATGAATGCTATAAAAGTTCATATGCAAGGATTAAATAAAAAGTAATGAAGCAGAGTTCAGTTAGCCATGGCAAATAAGTAAAAAAATGCCAACTTCACAGATTCATACAAAAATGGATAAAGTAGGATGACTATGGTGATTCAAAAAAGACATCCGTATTAACGTAGGAAAATATCAGAGATGTGTAGTTTTGCCAAAACTATAGCCATTATAAAAATCGCCATTGAGTCATTTGCCTGAGTCTAAAATTAGCTACAATTGTGTCTTCATGAAATAAAATATTTTGGCAAGTAGATCATGGTCAAATGGCAAATAGTAAGTGAAAATTTAATTGAAGTGTTTTATCTTTACTTTGAAAGATGAAATAGACTAAATTGAAGTCATTTTTTAAATGAAACATTCTGTGTTATTTTTCAGCAAAAGTTAGAGATAATACTATATATACATACGCATGGAGAATTAGAGATAATACTATATATACATACACATAGAGGAATGAAAAAAAAAATAGAAAAACGTATAATTTTTTCTCATTTTACACTGGCCATCCTTACCAGTATACATACTTTGAAGAAGAGAAATTTCAGTTGATTATATTTTTTTTTCTTTTCTGTTAATTTCTTTGTTGTATAGAAATTTTGCATTAAACACTTTATTGGTGTCGTTTTTCTCACAAATTTGTTATCATTGCATTAAGGGAACATTATTTAATAAATTTAAGTGATAATGCCGGATCTTAGCTTTGCTTGAGTGTCGAAAGCTGTAACTTTAATTGAAATTACCTATTTATACTTTATATTTTAAACAACCTATTTATAATAATTGAAAATTTACATATCTGATAAACTTCTATTTATGCATTTTTATGTCCTTATACTGACGCTCGCAATTGTGAATTGTTTTTCAACAAATACTCTCAATGCTAGTCACTTTGTATCGCATTTTATATCACGGTTTTAAAATTTTAATCACATTATTTATTACTTCTTCCCAAACAGTTGCAATGAATTTCACTTGATGTCAATTATCTCTAATTGCATGGGGGTTAATGTAAGCCCAAAAATGTTTATAGTATGTATGCTATTTTACCAACCACTATCGCATCGATAACCTGTAGATCGTGTAGCAACACATGAGCAAGCAGTTATGCCAAATAGCATATTGACTGTAGAGGGGTAGTTCCATGGCAGGGGAACAGTTTCTTTTCACACGCTGCGCTCCATATGTTTTGTGTTCGTCAGTGTGGGGTAAATTTATTTAGAATTGTGATTAAAGTACCCTCACAAAAATTATCAACATGCGATCAAAAATACACAAATAGATGTGTCATTTATATAGGTAGATATTTTAGTGTGTGCAATGCTATAATATTTCATTTACAGAAGGAAAACCAATGTTATTTATAAAAAATACCGTTCGAGAACATATTGAACTAAAATTAATTCTGTATTATCCAATAACATGTTATATTTTAACAATTATGTTAACATGTTATTGTTTATGTTAATATATTACAGTTATGTTATTGTTTTAATTATTGCAAATACAACTAATATTATAACAAATGTAACATTGTTAACTTAGCAGATACATTGTCTACACCTCACGAGTTAGTTTTGACAGACAAGAAAACAATATGCCCCCACGGAAAGTAATTATTATGTAAATAACCTACATGTAAAATTAATATGGTTTTTTATAAATTCATCATTTTTATCTTATATTTTTTCTCTATAATTTAAATGTTTTTTTCTCCTTTAAAAATAATATAAATATAATTATATTTTTGCTGTATACTATAAGTTTGTAACTGTACAAGATTGTTTTACTTTTTTTGACTCTTTTATGCCACTATTCATTCTAGCAGATTGTGAGATAAGTTTTCTTTTTGTATTGTATGATTTTGTAGATCGGTGCAACTACTCAAAGCGAAGTTCCAATGCACATGTACTTAATACCAAGTTGCAAAAGCATATCATAATAATACAGTATAGAACACAAGACTACAACTTTTATCACTATTTAGAACCAACACACAGATGATGGTAGACAAATCTTTATTTTAGTAGCTGGAACCTTCAGCCAAACGTACAGTTAGCGAGTTTTAACTTCATTTAACAAAACAAAATTTTTCTGGAATTTTTAAGGAAAGAGAATATGCTGAAATACCTAATTTTTATTATCAGAAAATATCAAACTTAACATCAGAGTGGAACACACTACCTAAGAAGTGAAACCAAAAACAAATATTAATGTCAATAAAATATGTAAATTAGTACAAATAAATTTGAAGTTAAAATCTAAAATAAAACTATTCACCAAAAATAGGAACAAAATTTTGAACATTAAAAACGTATAACATGAAAATATAATGAACATGAAACTAAATAAAAATTAATTAACTTAAAAGCCCGAAAAATGTTGTAGCGGAATTATTTCATTTTTGTATAACTGAATACTTTTTCTTTAGTTATTGTCATTGCACTCATCATCTTCGTCATCATTCCCTTGTTGATCGGCGTACCCAGGGTTTTGTAGTTTTGAATCTTTATTATCTGGATTTGAGTTTGCTGAATCGGGATTTTCAGGATCTGAATATTCTTCATCTATACTTAAATCAGGATTTGCTGCATCTGGATTTTCCAAGTCTTCATTATTTGAGTCTGGATCTGGTGTATCTGGAACAGTTGCACCTACAATTATCAATTGAAAATGCGTGTATTGTGTCATTTTCAAATTTTATTAAAAACACTCTGTTATTATTGCTTCATGTTCTAAAATCTCTTTATTTTTCATCTAATTTTCTATACGAGAATCGAAAAAGAAAATTAACAAACTAAAAAGGGATTTCCATAAATGGAATCATCCCCTTTTAAGCCATTTTTAAACTAAAAAGGGATTTCCATAAATGGAATCATACCCTTTCAAGCCTCAATTCCCCCAAAATTGGGGGAATTTACCTGCTGGTGCTTTAGCTGTGACCTCCTATAAATACTTCTTGTGTGTCTCACAAGGTACAGTGTTAGTTTTTCTGAATCTTGTAACATAAAGATATTTCTGCAAATAAAGCATCAAACTTTTAAATGACACTTTGTACTTCTAACAGATACCAAATTGCATCAAAATTAATCAATTTTAATACCTATCTAACCAAATTATATTTAATCGTTTACATGATTAAACACTACACAGTATTGCTTTATTTTTTAATGCGAGTAGTGTGAAATATTATATTATAGGATATGGAAATCCCTATCACCACATAAACCAGCTAAACCTTTTGCAAAACTCCCAACTAACAACTATCCTAAACAGCCACATAATTTATGGAAGCCCTCTAACAAGGAAGTAGTTCAATTTGTTTAAAAGCTATTTTTAATAAATTCCAAAATATAGTAAAAAACAAGATCGATTTGATAATAATAATGGCACAAACAAAAGGTATATTTTATAAACTTATTGATAGAAGGATAACACTGTGTAGAAAGTATACATTTTCCATCTTTATCTCTAAAGAAAATATAAGATCCATCTTTACAGTCGCACTGTTATTATAAAGAGGAAAATTATTTTTGCAACCAATGATATGCAAGTCTTTGGGGGACAAGTCCTATGATAAATAAATTCTGCATTTTCACCACATTTTTTATAAACAGTTTATGTACAAATTTGTCAAAGGAGAAACAGCAAGTAAGGAAGGAGTTGTAAATCTTTAGACAAAATTTGGCCTCTATTTTACATAAAGCTTTGAAGAATGTATCTAAGAACCTGCTTGAGAAAATATACATACCTGAGTAGATTAACTATACTATATTTATCAGCTACAGTCTTCAATAAATTTAGAGATATAACAAAAATAAAAGTAACAATAAAGTATTGCAAGAATCTAAATTGCAAAACTAAGGCAGTTTTCCCAAAATTCCATATCAGTAAATAATGAATTTCTACAAAATTAACGCCATATATATTCAAAAAATTCAGAATTAGAAAATATTCAAAACTAGATTGAGAAAATGCAAAATTTTGGATTTTGAAGTCAAATTTCAAACTGCAAGTTTGCGCTCACTTGGTTTTCAAATCTTTTCAAATTGTTTTCAAATTGTGTCAAGTCTATCTCATTCGAATTCGAAAAGAGACTTTTCATAGTAAGTTCTAGGACTTAACAAAATGGTTTTTTCATTGGCACTCTTTCAAACTATCCCCTCGATATAATTGTCATCAAAGTGGATAGTTCATATTGCAGAAATATAAGTAATATGCTGTTGAATATGTAGAATGGTTTCAAACACATGTTTATGAATGCACAGTAAATCGCAAAGGATAGACGGGAAAAATAAAAGTAGAAGCTGTCGTCAAAATATTGAAACACTTTGGAAGAGTGTGACATCAAATATGTTAAGTTTATACATCACAGAGGTTCAATAACTTATACAGTGGTTGTCAATACTGCTTCTTTCAAAGATACAACTGTTTTTATTATTCGTAGACATTTCATTTTTTTAGCTTCATGCTTTCTTATACTGACAAATTTGAACAAAAATCACAATTATAGCTTTCAATTAAATCAACAATCATCGTTTTTGGTCATCAACAATGATACATAAACATTGTAATAATTAAATAAAAAAATATTTATTTTCCATAACAGTCTGACTCTAAAAATTTACATCATAATCCTTTTATTTTATTTTAGCAAAGAAGTGTTTTCTATGTTTCATTGTAAATTTGTCAGCATTAACTAAGCTAACAATGTGATGGTTGTGTTGGCAATATTACTATTAATAGGACGACACTAGCATGTATCTAATGACGGAATGTAGATAGATGACTATAATTTGTGACCTATCTAATGACGGAATGTAGATAGATGACTATAATTTGTGACCTATCTAATGACGGAATGTAGATAGATGACTATAATTTGTGACCTATCTAATGATGGAATGTAGATAGATGACTATGAATTGATGACTATACTCTGAAAGGAAAAAAAATACATACTTTCCTTCTCACATTGTTCACTCTGTTATTTTTTACCTTTGTTATTTTTTAAAAATCCAGATTTGCAATCACATTTATTGACACACTTCTGATTTGCTACACACTTGAATCTAATTTGTCTTGCAAAGCAAGTCCTTCACGGTGTGATACATTGATATTCTTGGTTTATTGGGCATTTCTCCAAATTTATGGCTATTTATAAATAAAGTCCTAATATTTGTTTTCGACATTAAAATAAAAGTAATTTATTTTGAAAATTTTTTACTAAGTAACGAGTTGGATAATGACATTAAAAGTGTGAATTATATTCAAACAATACAAAAGATTGAAAAGAGTACAAATATAATAAATTTTAAGAACAATAGAATTCCAACCTGCAGCTAAATAAATTAGTTATAAAACTGAAGAAAAACCAACAGTTAAAAAATAGCTTGTTTCCTTCTAGCTTTAAAAACTATGGGTAGATGCCATAGACATAGGACCGGAGTGCGTGATTCATTCCTCTGTGGATTCAAAATGAGAGAGAGAGACAGCAATTTTCTATGAATATTTTATCTTTTACTTCTGGCTGCTGTTGAAAAAATATCGATATTCGTTGCCAAATGCTAAGTCTCTCTCATTTCTGAGGCTACAGAATCGCGCAGTCCAATTTTTGTCTATAGTAGATATCTGATAAAAAATATTTAACAAATAATTTTAT
The DNA here is from genome assembly GCA_039881145.1 of Druceiella hillmani. NCBI lineage: Eukaryota > Metazoa > Arthropoda > Insecta > Lepidoptera > Hepialidae > Druceiella > Druceiella hillmani. The sequence continues at coordinate 19,694,056 of JAYKKI010000033.1, read as the reverse complement.
GAGAGGTTAATATAAACAGTCTAATAGTTTGATAAATAAATATTTTTGGTCAAATCTCTACCACAGACTCTAAAAATTTATCTTCAAATCACAAGCCTTTTATTTTTTGCAAAGAACTTTTTTCTATGTTCCTTTGAAAATTTGTAGTCATTAGCTAAGATAAAGAAAATTTCTGTACAAAGTCTTAATGTGTGTTTTCAACATTAAAGGTAACTTATTTTGAAAAAACATTTTAACCGAATGACAGAGAGTTGAATAATGAAATTTATTTTACTATATTATAGAGTTATATGTAAAATGATAAAGTTATTAACATATTTTTAGGTTTCCAAAAAAGTATTATAAAAAGGATTAAACCTACCAATAAAAAAGAACTTTAGAAAGACCTATTATGGTATTTTATTTTAAAATAAACAGTTTATTAAAATTAATCTAACATTTAGAAATTATTAAATTTGGTACTACACATAATGATACATTTATCTCTATAAAACATTTATAAGTTTCTTTCTAATGTTCTACATAGTATCTACCTCAATAACAAAACTATGAAGGATTTTGTTTTTAATTGTTATTTAATGTGTGAATAAGGCAATTTTTAGAATTTAGACACAAATTGTTTATGTAGACAACATTAGATATTTATTAAGGATATTCAATTCCATGGTTGTAAAAAGAAAGTATGTATATATATAAATATACATGTATATATGTATTTATATATATATATATATATATATAAATATATATATATATATATATATGTATATATATACATATATATATATAGAAAATATAAACTATTTTTTGACTATATTTGAACGGAATAATGAAAAAGACGCGTGTAACAACAATGTGAGTTTAGTTTTTTTCATGAGGAAAAATTGAGTTCAAAGAATGCTAATTTGAACAAAGAATGGTAGTGGTTTAAAAGAGAATAAATATATTCAATTCTCAAAGCAGTGGAATCCCAAATTGACCTAAATGAATTTGTTATTAAATTAAAGAGGAAGTGTTCCTTATAACATAAATATTTTTTTCTATATAAAAGAAGATAAAATACGTACTTTCCTTGTCGCATTGATCACTCTTGACACAAATGCCTTTGCTATTTTTTAAAAATCCAGGTTTGCAATCACATTTATTGACACATTTAAGATCTATTTTACAGTGGTATCTAGCTAATCTCGGAGCACACATCCTTGGTGGGCATGGTTTGACACATTGATATTCTTGGTTTATTGGACATTTCTCTAAAACATATGGATAATTATAAATTAAGTCAACTGTTAATACCAACATTAATTAAAAACGAATATTACTATTTTTATCAATATTGACTTTTATTTTGAAAAAATATTTGCTAACTCAGTACCAGAGTTGAATAATGAAATTTATTCGCAATATTATGGTATTACATATGATATGATGAAGTATTCAATATGTTTTTATCTTTTTTGGTTTCCAAAATATCTTATAATCTATTATATCATCACATTGACATGCTTTGTAATATGGTTGACTATAAGAAATAAACCAATCAGCTAGCTTTCTAATTCACAATGAAGTCATATATGAATAAATAAAGGAACAGAATTACTACTATTTCATAAATATTCCTCAGTATTATCCATTTCTCACCAATGAAAATAAACAATATTTTTCTCCAAAATGTTTACAATAATTTATTCATATATAGATTACCTTTTTTATCAGATTTGTGCTAATTTAGCATGAAACAATTAGTATTCATTTATTGACATACTTTAATGTGTGAAGTTTATACATGTGACAAACTTATTGCTATGAGAGCAATCTCTTACAGCCAACCAGAACCCCAGTCCAGCTCTGCTCGACGAACGGCCGAGAACCAAACCCGAGTCCCCGCAATGTGCCGAGCCATCCGAGTTCATACGGCTTGCGATCAACCCAATACATCACGGTGACGCAAATTTTGTCAAGACTTAATCATTTTTATTGAATATTCCATTTAACATTTTTTTGGCAAGGAATATTTTTGAATGCAAGTTCGTCCTTAAGCATTTTCAAGAAGATATTAATTTACCGAGTGTGTTTACAAGCATATAAATTTTGCAAATTCGACTGGTTTATTGCTATATTGATGTGCCCTCTGGCTGAACATCGAAATATGACTCAAAATTTATTGCAAAGTAGATAAGGCACAATAGTTTGAAATTTCAATCGATATTTTGTATAAACTTTTCGTAATGAATGTCAAATTACAGTACATTATTACAATTTCCATGATTTTCAATAATAAATTGATTGAATGTTCGTACTACATAAAAAAAAACAATAATATTCAAGCAATTCTCTGATTTATACCAGTCATATCTTTCTTGTACATAATTTAGCCAACACTGGCTATCGGCTTGTTTGTGTTTTAACTACTACCATTTCCAGTTTTATCTACTATCATTTCCAATATCAACAACACGCCAATTTCATCAATAAACAAGAAAAATAGTCTTCTGGCGAGGTCCACAAATGCAAATAATTTTACATTTGGCTTAATTTTTCTTACAATATTTAAATTGCTAAGTTCTAATTTGCATAAACCTAAAAGGTCCATTTTTAGAACATAAAATTGATGGTATACTGGATCATCAGCAACATCATTATCTTTCTTTATCACTTTTGTAGGCTTCTTGTTCAATGATGGTGATCGGTTCCAGATTATTTTTCCTTCTTCAAAATAGGTATGTCTTCTTGATTTATGAAAATTCTTCGAAAAGCTGAGAGATTCGATTAATGGTTATTATTTCATCGAATTTCTTCTTTCTTTATACTATAATTTTTCAAAAACGAAGCAAAATATCAAAGAATATGAAAGTGAATAGTAATTCAATTAAGTTAAAATGAATTACAAAACCTTAAAATCGCACTTAAATTTAATGGCACGTAGCAAAAATAGTAACACAAATGATAATATCACATCAGAAGCACGACATAAAGGATACATGAATGATAGCGTGTGATGTCATAGATTGTAAACTTTGATTAGTAGATCCATGTAAACATTGAGTCATTTAATTGTTGACTAAATTTGTTAGTTTTTCCGCTGGGGAAATCATAGAAGAACTTCACGATAATAGGTTAAAAATTAAAAGAGATAATATTTTTCATAGGAATAGGTAGAGCAGATGAGTTTGATTTGGAATAAATGACCTGTTGTATTCAAAGAAATTCTAAAGCTTGCTCTTTGGTCAAATCTTTGCACAAAAGTGCCTCATAATAAAAGTGTTAGAACCTTCTGTTTTGAAAATTTCAAGACCTACTCTATAAAGTTGTATGACATATTTGCAATGTTAAAAAAAATTAAAGGTAGCTAAAAAGGTTCTAGATCATGTGTGAGTAGTATAAATATTACAAAGCATGATGTGGAAAGTTAGTTCTGGAGTAACAGAAGCATCAACAAAAATTAAAGGCAATTAAATGAAACTACGTGATGTAGTATTATTTCTACTTTCTTTAATTTCTTTACCACGACCTAGGTTTCGTTGTATTACAACATCTTCAGGTGGGATATTAGCAAAGATCATCGGTTGTGGTAAAGAAATTAAAGAAAGTAAAAATAATACTACATCACGTAGTTTCATTTAATTGTGAATAATGAATTTCTACAAAATTAATGCCAAATATATTCAAAAAAATAAAGTATAAAATCAATGGTAACAATGATGAAAGAAACAGATGTAAAATTAATGTAATGTAGTCAGTTAATACAATTTATGTTTACATTAATGTAATGTAGTCAGTTAATACAATTTATGTGTTCAAAAACAATCTCTTTAATTTATGGATATATTAATTCAAATACTAATGATTCATTTGAAAATAAATTTTTATGAAAATTTTTATAATCCTTGATGCAAAGTTTAAGAGTAGAAATTTTTTAGTTCAAAAATTTTTATTTTTTAGATACTATGATTCAAAAACTTGGGTAAAAATATATTTCTGTGCAAAAAAGGTTGTTATTTATTTATTATATTAAAGTAATAAACATTTGTGTATGTCAAGTTAAAACTCCACATACACTTCTAACATTCCTTAGGTATTCCATTAAACTTTAAAAAAAAAGGAAAGAATAGAAAAGTGTCTGCTTTTATCAACCGCTATTTCAGGATTACGGTTAAGCGGTAGCTACCACTTTGCTTGCGTGTACCCTACGCCCGGTTGTGAGAATTTTATAATGAATTGAAACCCAAAGCTCCATTTGTATGTAACAGCCGACCACATAATCTTTTTCCTTTTATGTAATCATTTTTCCAAACCGATTGTTTTCCTATAGCATTTATTTTAAAAATCCATGTCAGCAGGTATAGCAGAGGTGCTCAAAAATTTTGTTCAATCAATCTGCCACTCACTTACATCGAACAATTTATTTTCCATATAAACATTTTCATTCTAAAAGTTTGGAAATGTAATCACTCAAATTTATCCCTTTATTTCAATGGTTTCCCCTATTTCCCAAAGGCTTGATTGTTTTGGGTCATCACATGGAGGGTGACAAGCCCCTCATTCTCATTACTATATCTTTTAAAATATTAATACAATTGAATAATGTCATATTTATTTGAAGCAGTTCAATTCACTATACATATTAATATGAATAGTTGTAATGATTTATTTTTATGCTGTAAATAATGTCTCTAAAGTCTTGCAATTAATTTTATGGGAGGTCAGAAGCAGTAAAATACTAGGTGCATTTTTAAAATACAAAAATCTAAATATTTTTTAGCGAGTTTCATTAAGTTTCAAATTTAAATCTTGCTTCAACTGATGTATGCAAACAATATAGAGAAGGTGGTAAACAACTATTTAAAGTTATATACGAGTCCAAATGATTTAGGTTTTAAATTTTACAAAGAATAATTCTCTACCCAATTTTCTTTATGTGAGTAATTATAAAATACATACACACACACTCATATATATATATATATATATATATATATATATATATATATATATATATATATTAAAATGTTTTTATAATAAATTGTAACATACACTAATTATCACTTTATGACATTATATTTCCATAATAATTTATATTTAATCTCGTATACGCTGCCAGTAAAAAGTTCCAAAACAGCTAGCGGTAGATAAATAGCTTGTGGACTGTTTCTCGTGGAACAAAGGTCACAGAAGCAACTTTCTAATATGATATAGGTCCTGTATGGTGCAATGTTATGTCTACTTCTATGACCAACTTGAGGAATGCAATCTAATGACTATATTATCCACACTGGCGTGACCCGTGCGAAGTCTTCGCATTATTTATTCCATTATGAAGCTCAGATGACAGATCAAACGAATATTTTACTAAAATTGACATATAGAGGCGCAAGTATCAAAAGCATTGAGCTAAAGCGCCACTTTATTTATACGTGAGTGGATTTGAAATTAAACAAAAATTTTACCGACCGTCAATCATATTGATGTTGAGCCGTTAGATGGCAGCATTGCTGTTTTGTGTATATAATTTTAATAATTAATTAATTTGCAAAAACAATAGCAATAATAAATTTTTTAGTTGTGGATGCCGGTAGAGCAAGCAATTATCTATAAAATGATATATAATTTATGTGGATTAGTTGTGAGGTTTTTTCTAAAAAGGGAGTGTAACATCTTAACCTTAGCGTATTAATATGTATGATGATGATGATGTTGTTTGTGGCCACATTTTGGTGAGAGAGCATATTCTTACCATCATATCTATTATAATCACTTCTTTCATTAAGAATATTACCACAACTGTTTTTTTATATAATATATATATATATATATATATATATATATATATTTATATAAATAATTAACTGAAAAATTTAAATGTCTATTATTACTAAAATGACTTTCTCGCTTGTATAAAGAATAAATGACGGAGACAGAACATTTAGTTTACTGTATGCATTAATGAAATGAGTCACAATTCATGCGAATTTAATCAATTTTCAGTTTCTTGAATTTAAAGAACACCCCAATAGATAAGAAATGCGCGTCATTAAGGGTACCAAAAATAACTTAGAACTAAAGCAGATAGGAGATATTACTAATAACATACGAAGCTGTTTTCTTATATAAAGAGTGCATCACAACCTATTCAAAAATCTATGTTTATGAAAGTATTTAAAACATAATCGTCACAACAATTTTCCCTACCTTTAAAACTTAATTTATTGAAATAAGCTACTTAATAAAAAACAAACCAATATAGAAGCTTAAAAAGCTGAAGCAAAATATTCCTTAATTGTTTAATATGTATTTTGTATATATGACGAATATCTCATCTTATGTTATTTATTAGAGAATAAATATAATAAAGTCTACAAGAGTATAGGAATATATATGTTAAAATTTTAGAAAGAATTAGTTTTGTCAAGGCAACCCATTAATACAGTCAATGTACATAGAAATTGTGTATTAAATCATGATATCAAACATCATCTTTCATACAAAATATTTACTTACTGACTGGATCTCGGGTATCAAGGTCATTCTGTGATTTTTCTATTTTGTCTGTAAAAATAAATGTTTATGCAAATATTTATTTAAACTTAACAGAAAATATGTTTAATGTTATTAGAATGAAAAAAGAATTACCAATACCATTAATTGACATCCACATTGGTCTCTCAAACCTACAAATTACTTTCTAAGTTAGTTCTCCGTAATTGAAAAGACTAGCACAAGGAGAGTTCACGTACTTTCTAATTAGCCATTAAGAAAGATTTAGTTGCAAATCCTTATGTTGAACACAGGTGTCTCAGACTACGACGTGTTCATCCGCCTATAGGTATATGTGTTACTGTTTTGGATAAGTAACCTATGTAATTTTTTTCACAACGTGATGCAATATATCATTTTTATTAACACACCTATTATATTATTTTTATATAGTAGAATTAGTTTTTCACCAATTTCAATTCATACTCAATGAAGGACTCAATTTCAATTCATACTCAGTGAAGTCCACAATCTACGAAAAGCTAGAGAACACCGCGGCTTTAAGCAGTATACACCATGAAAGCATAATAAATGTGGTATGAAAATGGTACATTTTTAAAACGTGAAAACAAATATTTTATAAATTAACACTAAACATTTCATTGGAAAACAGCCTCGTAGCATCCTCATTAGCGGTGAGTTACTTCTAAATGATATTATACACAATATTAGGTGAAATATTATACAAGATAATTATTTTATGAGCATTCCATTGGATCAGTAGATCCGCTGAAGAAAGATTTCAAGCTGATAATGACATAGTACGTAAGAGTAAAATAAAATTCTGAAAAAATTCACTGAAATTGGAGACCATAAAAAATCTCTAGTTGCATACATATAAAAAAGAATGAAAATATTCTGTACCAGTTATGTATAAAAATATAATCGTCAATAAGAAAACTCTTAACTCAAATTTGAAAATGATGTTAATGCTTTGCAAAGTATGAAAACTAGATTCTCGAATGTTGTCAGCGTGTAATAACATTAATGAAGTCATTGTTCATATTTAAAAAAAAAAAACGGTACAAATGTGCAAAAATTTAAAATATGTTCCTGTCTGAAGCATGCAATTATATTACTTTTAATTTTAGGATTTTATCATATTTTTTATTAAAATTTAAAAAGCAATATTTTTGTTAAGGTTTTTCTCTAGCATGTAGAAAAAGATTGTAGTATTATTTATTAAAACATACGTTGTACCTATTTGCAACATTAAAAAATAATTAAATAATTAAAAATTTCCAAAAATTATCAAAAATAATTTTTGACAAAAATAAAATATTAACAAACTGAATTAACTTTGGTCGCACCATGAGCATTCATATATTTATTCAAACATTGTTGCTTCTTTAATAGTCTGTACCTATTCAATCTATCTTCTATTTCTAAATATATTATTTCTAAAAGGTGTTTTTTGGTCGAGCGGCTCGATCTCTTTAACTACTGCACCAAAAAAAATAAAAAAAATATCCACTTAAAGCTTATGTTTTCTACTTTGGGCGAAAAATATAAAAAAATTCGAAAAAATCTTTTTGTTAATAAAAAAATTAATTTTTATAACAATTGGCATGAGCGCCATCTGTGGGCGACACATCAAATATCTTAGCCAAATTGTATACTTGGAACACGCTAGATGGTGATATAGTGCGAAGACTTCGCACGGGTCAGCCAGTTAACTTGAATAAGTAAAAGTAATTTTATATAAATACTAATTGTGCATAGATTTGAATCATATAAAACAAAATGATTGAAGTAAAGGGACAAAAGTGGTTCTAACTCAAGTTCAAATTTTACTTCATAAATATATTTTAAATGCAACAAATAAATTTTGAACAACTTCATGTAAAAATATTTATAACTTACCGCACTGAGCAGCAGAAATGCAAGTATTATTGGCATCCCTGTAAAATCCCGGCTTACATCTACATGCTGGATTACAATATAATGTGAATAACATGTTGAAGGGGCACTTCTTCAATTTACGGTCAGCACATTTTTCCCCAGGACATAGAGCTGGACATGAATTGTATACCTGGTTCTTTCCTTTGCACTTAAATGGACCTTAAAGTTTTAAAAATCGAAATAAACCTGAAGTTAGTTAAACAAAATTGATTCATTTTTAAATTTTGGCTAAGTGATGAATTGAAATGACCTATTTAAACTAAAAAGGTTTGTGCTAACAATTTAAATAGTTCGATGAACTTTTTACTTGAACATACATAAGAAGCACTTAATTTTTTTAATCGCCTTATTTTTTTTAATCGCCTTAGATAGCCAAGAAATGTTGTATACATTCAAATTGTCAATCATGAATGGTCTTTTTGCTCCACAAACGTAAATCACTTTTAATGTCAATAATTTTTTTTATATCATGAATCGTAATTCCAAAATGCAAGTTGACAATAAGTAAATATTGTTGACGAATTTTAAAAATTCAACGAGTTATAAGTTTGAAACTTAGTATTTAGATTAGAACAGCAATAGTGAACAGTGACACCCTTCTTATTATGTATTCTGCCAAAGCAAATGAGATAGGGAAATTTCACTCTTCTATATCTGCTATTAAGTCTAGAGACTCAGAAGTCACTTATTTGGTATAATTTTTGTCGAAAATAAAATATTTAGCAGTCTATGACAATAACTTCACAGTTAATATGTACAATGTAAACTTCTCAAATTTTTTACACCAAAATTTATTTTTCTTAAAATAGGCTTTTATTAATTTTTTTGTCACAAGGATGAACTACTAGAAAAAACAAATATTAACAATAATAAATACTGGTCTATGATTTTAATTATAGATATCTTTGCTATACCACAGACTCGGTAAAAAAGAATTATTTTATTCTTACGGCATTCTCTGACTGGTATGCAAACATTTTGTTTGTTCCGTCGGTAGTTGAAACGACAAACGCAAGCAGGTTTGCATTGTTTTGTTGGCAGACAACGAGGTAGTGGACCATCTCTGGTGGGGCAACGATCATTGAAGCAACTTTGGTAACATTTTTGCAGAATTTCATTTTGATCACACTTCAGTGGAATTGCTTAAACCAAAAAATAATGCAAACAATATTTGAAACAGGTATTTAGTAAACAAGCTAAGAAAATACAGGTGGATCATGAAAATGTCCACTTTTAAAAAATTTAATTAACATGAAACTCGTAAAGCTAATAAATGTATGCTAAATAAATAAACAATAGGAAGGAATAAATAAATAATCTGATTACAAAATTTAATTAACATGAAACTCCTAAAGCTAATAAATGTATGCTAAATAAACAAACAATAGGAAGGAATAAATAAATAATCTGATTACAAAATTTAATTAACATGAGACTCCTAAAGCTAATAAATGTATGCTAAATAAATAAACAATAGGAAAGAATAAATAAATAATCTGATTACAAAATTTAATTAACATGAAACTCCTAAAGCTAATAAATGTATGCAAAATAAATAAACAATAGGAAGGAATAAAAAAATAATCTGATTACAAAATTTAATTAACATGAAACTCCTAAAGCTAATAAATGTATGCTAAATAAATAAACAATAGGAAGGAATAAATAAATAATCTGATTACAAAATTTAATTAACATGAAACTCCTAAAGCTAATAAATGTATGCTAAATAAATAAACAATAGGAAGGAATAAAAAAATAATCTGATTACAAAATTTAATTAACATGAAACTCCTAAAGCTAATAAATGTATGCTAAATAAATAAACAATAGGAAGGAATAAATAAATAATCTGATTACAAAATTTAATTAACATGAAACTCCTAAAGCTAATAAATGTATGCTAAATAAACAAACAATAGGAAGGAATAAAAAAATAATCTGATTACAAAATTTAATTAACATGAAACTCCTAAAGCTAATAAATGTATGCTAAATAAATAAACAATAGGAAGGAATAAATAAATAATCTGATTACAAAATTTAATTAACATGAGACTCCTAAAGCTAATAAATGTATGCTAAATAAATAAACAATAGGAAGGAATAAATAAATAATCTGATTACAAAATTTAATTACACCCAGTACTGCCCATTTATTAATCCAAATTACACACTTCAATGCGCATTTCTCCGCTTTGTAAAATCTGCACTCTATGTCAAGGCACCTCTCGCATTGGCCTAGTTATGAATACGAAAACAGTAGTTTTCGTGCATACAAATTTTCAAAAGTGTGTAATATTTCAATCTTTCTTTTAGTTGAGGAAGGGTCATTACTTTATTATCATACAACCCTTTCACGAAATAATCCCACAAAGCGAATACTATGAGAGTCAAATCATACTTACATGCTTACTTAAGTGGATATATGTATATACGGATGTGCTTTTGAAAGATCTATAAATTCAAAAGGGAGCAGATTAAGTTGTGCACTGAAAAATTTATTGCACTCTATAAAACACTAAAAAAAATAATATTTGGAATAAAACCAGACAGTCTGTTGCATTAGTTCATAGATAGTACTTATTAATTTTAAGTATAATCTGAAAAGTATTTCCAGAGATAAAGGTAAAAAACTGGTTAACACCACTGCTTTGGTTATATTGTTTGACAGTTCAGTTTTTAGAGGTAAATTTGTCTGTTAAAACCAAAATAAGTCTGCTATTCTTGATGTAAAGTCATCCAGTTATGTTTGTGACATAATACGACATTAGTTCAGTAAGTATTAAATATACTGAGGCTATGTGATACTTTTATTAGTGTAATTAATGCATTGCTTTATTTTGATGAAACTTTTATCTGGCTATACTCGAGGTTAGTTGTTATACGTAATAGAATTTACTGTAATCATTTGACTATGTCAAAAAAAATAGTGACTAATAATCCTTTAATTTAAATTGCTGCACATGCATTCAGTTTAGAAGAATGTTAAAAACTGAGGGCCACGCCTGCTCCAGTATCGGCTATTCTGTTTGTTAACAAGCTCGCTCAAATGGAAAAAGGATACGTATGAAAATATAATGTTGTCAAGCTGTTAAATTGGTCTAGCAAAAGAGTTTAATAGGATGCTTTTTAATGGATGTAATTTTAAATTCATTATGAAAATTCACCTTAAACTTATACATAATATATCAATTCAGCAAAGTAAACACTTTTTGATAAATATGAATCTCGTTGGATATCTGCTATTTTTTTTTTAAATAAAACTTTTCTAACAAAAAGAAACACAACTTGAACAAACTAATGAAAGTAATATATTAAAACCTATGTGTAAGGAATGTACTTGTAGACTAAAGCATTGAAATATGATTGAACAAGCTATTACAATATATGCGGAAACCAAGTACATTCGATTTGATTAGAACATTCAAGTATGCATGCGAGCAATACATTGTCTGAGTGCATCGACGAGACAGCCCTGTCAACTCAGTTCACCACAGAAATAAACCGATTTAATTCGGTTTAACCTCAACTCAGGTTGAATGAGTTTGCGAAGTAGAGTCTTTACATCTATCATGCATGTATATAAATGCATATATAAACAAATATGTGTTTTTGTGTCTAAAAAGGGTGTAAAGGTAAACACAACAAAGCAGAGATAATTCTCTTCTATGTTGTGACAAAATCAGTCCAAACCTTTTATTGAAATTCTTTATAAAAAAAGTTATGAACAATTTGACAAATTTTAAAAAGACTTGGTTGTCTGGTCGAAGATTAATTATAAGGAGAGGTCCAAAAGTCCGCTAAGCAGAATAGTTGCAAGTTACATAAAATAATGAAACTATTTTTCTTTTTCCATATAATCTTCCTTAAGCTCAATAGATGTTGAAATTAATTTTTTTAAACTTCTGTCCTGAAAATGAGCTGAAATTGCTTCTGTCACCTCACTGCGTCCTTAAATTTTCTTCCTTGGAGCCTTTTTTTCACATTTGGGAACAAGTAAAAATTGCTGAGAGGGCTATAGGATGGATAAATTAGCGAGTCGAAACCGAGTCTGTGAACAGCATCTATTGTTTTTGTGAACCGGATGTTGTCTTACAAAAGCAACATACGCCTAGCCAGTTTTTCGCATCCGTTTCCCTTGATAGCTCTCTTTCATCTTTTCCTTCTCTTTTCACCTTTTTCTTTACAGTTGTTCAATAAAATCTATTCACATCCCAAAAAAATTTGCAAATTTTCTAAGTTCATCAAAGTTTGCCATCAATTTTCCAGCCAATTCCAAGGCTTCTTAGAGGATGAAGAGACCTTTCTGTGCCATTGCATCAACTCTTTCTTGGAATCGGGCTCAAAGTGATAAACCTAAGTTTCATCTCCTGTGAAAATTCTCGCCAAATCGGCGTAGGTTCGCCAGCACACAGCTTCAAAAGCTCCATAGACGCCTCAACTCGTTGCTTTTACGGCGACGTAAGCACTCTCTAGTACCAAACTTACGCTGACTTTAGTTATGCCAAAATGGTTATGTAGAATTCTTAAAATTGTTGTGATACACCAACTAATCTAGAAAATTGTTTCTTCTTCAAGCCAGCATTTTCCAATACAAGTTTTTCGAATTTTTTGATAATATCCAACACGGTAGCCTCAATCAGCCATCCTGAGCGGAGTCATCTTCAATCGAGTCTCGACCTTGTTTAAATAGATCATGCCTCTTGAAACCATAGCTTTACCAGGGTCACAATCTCCATATACCACTCCCATCTTACTCATAATGGCTTGAGGCGTTTTTCCTTGCTTGGTGCATAATTTAATCACAGCCCATAGTTCGATTTACTCCATGTTCGTAGTTCACTTCTAGATTTACTTTTTTAAGGGATAATTATTCATTAAAAAATGATGTTAGGAATTTGACATTTGACTTATACCTCTAATGAGTTCCTAATTAATAGGATACCAAGAAAGAATGTATCCCCTTGTCTTTTCATTCCACAGACTTTTGGACCTCCCCTTGTACATAATCATCAAATGACTTCTGAAATAGACAAAAGATATTCGTTCCGTTTTCACAAGACTTGACTTATCTACATTGCATAAAAAGATATTCATTATTTTTATTAACAAGGAAATAATTTTTCTTTATACTAATTAAATGGGCATTGTAATTAAATGAGATTTGATAAATACATTTTCTACACTTTTTTAGCTGTAACGGTCGTTCCGTTACAGCTAAAAAAGTTTTATTAAAAACATTTTCAAGAGTAATTTATTTCTTTCAATATTTTGGTTAATGATTAGCCAAAAATACTTACTGACTGGATTTTTATCTGAATGCTGACCTTGATCCTCATTCGGGTCTTCATCTTCAGCTGTGGTTTCATTGCTATTATCTGATTTCTCTTGTTCTTTTTCTATTTCATCTAAAATTTCAAAGATATAAAATTAACATATATGTTGTTTTATAAAGCAGAAAGAATTGAAAATACTGAAAGCAATAATTTTAATTAAAACAGTGTAGACGAAAGCTTAAACTTTCAAATGTTATATATATACATATATATGTATATATATATATATATATATATATATATATATATATATATTTATATATATATATATATATATATATAAATATATATATATATATATATATATATATATATATATATATATATATATATATATATAAATGCCTGGTTGTTATTGTAAATTATATTTTTGATTTATTTATGTATATAATTAAGTTTTTAATTTGTTAACATATCCCATAATGTCGAACAAAATATTTATCCAGAAGTAACAGAATCAGTCAGTGACAGAATCAAATATTAAAACGAGTCTTAAAAATGAAATGACATATGTAAAAATTTATATACCCTTTTCCACCATGATCACATGGTAGAAAATTTAAAAAGGTCTATTTGCTGCTGTAGGGTGTGTTGTTGAACAGTGAACCGGTTAGGCACAGTACCAACCACTATTTTCAAAAAATGCAACGTTGTTGCTATTGGCGATATTGTTCGTTTTATGTTGCGTGTGAACCCCTCCCACCACACTTAGTTTGCCAAACGCGGGCACACATGGTTGTCGGGTGAGGAATGTTTTTCAGTTAATGGATACGAAAACCTAGATTTTTTCATGTAAGTATTTCATTTTTATTATATTAGATAAGAAGTAGTAGTAGAACGTAATTTAATGGAAGATTCCATTAAACTACGTTTGTGTATTCTTGCATAAATTTGCCTTATTTATGAGAAATAATAGTGAGACCTAGACACCATTTCTAACTAAATTTTGTTTAAAAAATTTCAGCCAAACCTTGGTTCTCAGGTACACACTGAATCATGCTTCACTGAATCACGAAAGATAGGTAAACACACTAAAGAGAATATGAAATTGGCATTACAAGCTGTTGCAGAGGGTTCATCAATATGATTCCGAAGCTGTGCTAAAAAAACGGAAGGAGCAACGTGAAAATATATCACTCGTCCCTAGATATGACATAAATCGAGTATTTTCTGAAGAAGAGGAAAAGATTTTGTTAGATTATTATAAAGAATGTGTATTAATGTTTTACTAAAAAAATAATTTGAAAATGCCACTTACATGGGAAAGAGATGGTTTGGCACTAGGAATATAATGGTTTCGGTTCTTCAAAAAACGGCACCCGGATATCACAGTAAAAAAACCTGAACCTATCAGCCTTGCAAGAGCAACGGCGTTCAACGCCGAAAGCGTCAAAGTGTTTTTTGATAATTTATAGATTGTTATCGACCGACAGCCACAATTTTCTGATGAAACGTGAATATTTAATTTGAACGAGACCAGCACTACGACCGTCCAAAAACCACAAAAGATTGTAGCTCCAATAGGCATCAGTGTGGGCAGATACGAGCGGTGAAAAGGAGACACTGGTTACTACTTGCAGCATGGTTAGTCCTTCGGGATTTGCTCTGCCCACTGTTGTTGAATGGAACTACTCCCACATAATTTTGAATGGAACTACTCCCGGTGGCTTGGGTCTGGCTAATCCAAGTGGTTGGATGACGAGCGAACTTTTTCTCGAAGTTAATTAACATTTTGTTAAGCAGACTCGAATCTGCCCCTAAGATCCATCTCTACCGCTTATGGCTAATCACGAGTCAAATTTGAGCAATGACGCTTTAGATTATGCCAAAAAATTAGGTGTGACTGTGTTAACGTTTCATCCACCCACGACGAATAAACTACAGTTTTTAGACGTGGGTTTGATGGGTCCTTTTAAAACTTATTATTATTCTGCGTTTGTGTCATGGATGCTTCGTAACCCGGGAAGGCCTGTCACAATATATGACATTGCTGTGTTGGTTGGACAAGCATATCCTAGAGCTATGACTCCTACAAATATATCATCTGCTTTCTCCAAATGTAGAATATTCCCATTCGATCGACATGTCTTTACAAAAATTGATTTCTTGCCAAGCAAAGTCACTGATCGTCCAGCACATGAGTATAATACTGGAATTTCAAGTCCAATATCACTACGTAATAATGTTTCAATTATTGAAAATATTTCAACTCTCGAACCTCTTCTAGGCTCAAGTTCAAGAGAAAATAGTCCATCGTTATTATCCTCTAAACCTTTTACTTTTGATGCTGATGACACCAATAATAAAACATCTGTCGTAAAAGTAATCCCCAGTCAATTTCATCTCGCTGAATGACTTTCGTCCCCCAACTAAAGCGGGACCTAGATCTGGTAGAAAAAGAAGAAAGCCAGGAAGGAGTATCATTGCGACTGACACTCCAGAAAAGATCTTAATTGCACCAAGTAGCGCTGCTACTAAAATAAAAAAAGAAACCGCTACAAAATCAGAGAATTTTAAAAGAAGAATTTTGAAAGATATCCAAAGCAACTAAGCATCTACAAGTGGAGTGACGTCTGTGAAGAAAGCGAAACGGTCAAAGAAAGATGAGACAGAAAGTGATGAATCCATAGAAGAAATAATACTGTTAAGTGATACAGATGTGGATTTCGACGATGATGAAGACTGTTTCCACCAAAGCTTCATGGCTTTGTAGTAATCTTGCTTGAATCTAAGAAACAAGCCGTTTATTATGTTGCTAAAATATTGGATGAAGACTCAGAAAATGAATATTCAGTGTCATTCTTAAAATTAAAAAGAGAAAAACATTTGTGTTTTATATTTCCTTTAGAATGAGACTTAGCAGTTATGAGTTTGTCTGATATTAAATTTATTCTTCCTCATCCAAGAAGCTCAGGTACCAAAAGGCTAACCAAATTTTTTTTTGAAATAAATTGTGAAATGTGAATACATTTAAATATTAAATATGAGTTATTGTTTATTAGCAATATGACTCATTTATTATTTGACGTTAATTTTTTTAGAATTTTGTTTATTTCTTTATTAAGAAGATTTTTATTTTTTGTTATTACTTACCAAACTCAAGAAAATATGGTGGTCTATTTGTTCTTTACCAACCATTTGTTAACTGAGAAGTTGGCAACTTCTCTGAAAGGAGGTTAATTTTTCTCATTATGAATAGGTTTATTTGTTATAATTTAGAAGTTGTTTTGGTTTTATTATGAATAAGTGAGATGAAAATTTATTTTTAAAAAAAGAGACTGCTTTTTCTTAAGAGTTCCTAATTTGTTCCTAAGAGCTGTGTTTTTTTTATTTTAATGAAAAGTGACTTTTTATTACATTAGGTCAATGAAAAATGCTTTTAACTTCTTGATTTTTATTTGAATAACCTTCTGGTTTGCTGTACAATATGTACTGGTTCAGTGTGCAACACGGATGATAAACAGTGAGCCAATTCTCAGTTTAAACAAAAAGGATCTGTGGGGTTTATATTTTAATTTAAAGGACTGGCTTTATTTATATGATACTACAATATATTTGCTACTTACAGTAAAAAGTTTGGAACTGAAAACATTTAATCTTCCGAGATATAGGTCTCAGAAAGAAATGTGGTTCACTGTTCAACAGCCCACCCTACTATAACTTTCAACATAGCTTTGCTACTGCATAACTTTGATTTTATTTAGATTTTTAATTTTTTAAACAAAGGTAAATAAAAGTAATAAAGTTTACGAAATTAGAAACATGGCTTGATTTCCTACAAATATTTCTCCTTTGTGTAAAAAACCTAAATCACCCGATAGATGACGTTAGTTTCTTGTGATTCAGTTTCGTTTTTCCACAGGATAACACAGCATACAAAAATGTGTGAAATTTAACTAAAATATAAATTACACTATACCACCTACCTGAGCATATATTTTTTATTGTTTTACAATTATTTGTTTTATATATACTATTGATTTTGGGCCATCTGTACCTTTGAACCAATGAAGTATTTTCACTCAGTGTACAATTAGGCATTAAAAAATATGATATTAGATTCAAATAAAATTTGTGATAAGTTCCTGGTTGCAATATATACCATTATGATGAGAAGACCGTGTTTGAAATGCCTCTATTCTCCACCTGCTACTTTATACTCTAATTTTTTTTTAATGTGTAGAAAAATTATTTTATTCCTTAATCGTTAACAAGCGTTAAACAAGCTCTAAGCTCCTTGGACACATTTTTTATGAATGTATGTAACTATACATTAACACATCATTAGTAAGTATCAAGAGTAGGATCGGACCTGCATTTTACATTAAAACAATTTTCATCCAACGATAATACAAAGTCTGTGAAAACATATGTTAAAATTTATTTTTTGTTAATGGCGTATAGAGAAAACATAATCCAGTTGCTACGGTTATGCTCTAAATAACATATTAGGTTGCCAATTTATGAACCTGCCATCTCTGTACACAAAATTTTATCTTTTTATGTGTGGTCAAAAAAATCAGTTATTAATTATTTACATAAGCACCGTCGGTACCCAATACTAGTCGCCAACGTGTAGGCAGAAGTAAAGTGCCATCCTTATAGAAACCTTTAATTGCAAAACTAGTGAAGTACAACTTTGATATAACTCTTGCCTTTGAATTTATTATCACGTATATCATTAGATAGAAAGCAAAAGAGATGGTTGAAAGGGTGTTAGCTCATGTGGTAGCCTAACGGAATATTTCTACTTCTTTCTCAAAGCATGAAGTTGTTTTTCCAATTCAGTATAATAGCATGAAAATAGCTCCACCAAACAACACGAACTTAATCTGGGATTTGTTTCAATAAGGCTTTCAAATTTTTCTAAATCAATTGTAGGAGGTCGCTTTTGATGAGTTTTATCAGACAGGACAAAATTTCCTTCTTTGCATCTTTGGAACCTTCCTCCATCGTTGTGTATATATTATTACATAATGCTTCACTGGTTTTTCCCCCTAAACAATATTCGTGAAGGAAGATTCCTCAAGTTCACTTTGAAATACTTCCATTTTTATATTTAGTCTTTACTCGTCGATTACTCACTTGTAAACTGAACATAAGTTCTAATGCCGCACTCTTTATATACCCTACGATACATATACTAGAAGCTTGTGTACATTCCAGAAATCGGTCAAAAAAGTGGCGGTTTTATAAGTTGCCAACTTAATACTTAAAAAAAGGTCAGTAGGCAAACTTTGCAAAGTCCTGTGGTTTATAATGCACCTCATATACCTTGAAAATCTATTTCAATACTCACCACATTGAGCGGCAGAGATACAATTATTATTGACATCCCTGTAGAATCCAGGCTTACATCTGCATGCGGGATTACAAATCAACAATATTTTTATGTTAAAGGGACACTTCTTCAATTTACGATCAGCACACTTTTCACCTGGACATAGAGCTGGACATGAATTGTATACCTGGTTTTTTCCTTTGCACTTGAACGGAGCTGAAAGATTTATGTAAGTACAATGCACTAAAAGTTAGTTACGTAATATTTTTCATGATTCTGGTGATTTTTTTAACAAACATAGATGAAATTAATATATAGAAAAAAGGTGTTTGAATCTAATAATAAACAGTCGAATAAACAATTACAAATATATTAAAGTACATTTGATTTTTGGCTATATAAGTAACATGAACATTTCATGTCTAGTTACCACATGGAACAAAATCTATATATTTATGTACTTGGATCAATCAACATTTTCTTTTACGGAGGAACAGAATAAGTTTATTTAGTAAAGTTTTAAATTTTTGTTACTATTGCTCTATAATGATACTCAGTGTATTGAAGTTTTAAATTTTAGGCAAAGCAATGTGCATTTATGCCATCCATTTCAGCTTTAAGGGGAAAACACTTTGTTATGGATAGTCTCCTGGGTAACCATTAGGTGTAGCTAATTTTGTCAGATGAAATAATAACGTATTTCCAATATAATGTTTTTAGTATTAAGACACAATGATGTTACTCGAATAGCTTTAAATATAAGAAAAAGTTCTTAGTTTTTGGATAATAGGTATGATCTATATCTTCTTTGTCACTGAAGGAAAAAAGGCTAAAATTTCTTTTACATATTTAAAGCCCCAATTATAAAAGATTTATAAAATCAACTCAGTAAAAATTATAGCAAAATATATATTTTTAAATTTAATAAGTTGAACCAATTAATTTAATAAGTTGAACCAATTTAATAAGTTGAAGCATTTGATCAAAAATTTTAAAGGTCAAGTAAGAGAAGAAACAAAATGAATCAAGAAACATGATCTCTCAATTTCCCATTGTTTTATTATTTTCTGTTCATTTTAATCGCCACCCATGTTTCACAACATGTTTTATTCATTCTAATTATCAAATCTCAGCAGGTTTGATTGTACATAGTCAGCACTATGCACAATAATTCGAATCGTTTTAAAAAATATAACCTAACTTACACTACCTTTACACCTTAACAAACATACTACCTTTCATACCAAACATCATTTATTTATGATGAAAATTTTATGGATCGTCGAAACAGTTTACTCAATTTTCTACTAACAGAAATAAGGTCACTTCTAAAAATATTAGCTTTAGGTTACAGTATATGCAGTAATTATTAGCATTGCATTTCCAAATAAAAACATAATTTTATACTTACGACATTCACAATTATTTTCAAAAATTTTATTACAATGAATTTCTACAAAATTAACGCTAAATATATTCAATACTTACGACATTGTCGGGTTGGTATGCAAATATTCTTCTTGTTTCGTCGGTAGTTGATACGACAAACGCAAGCAGGTTTACAATTTTTTGTAGGTAGACAGAGAGGCCTTGGACCATCTCTGATTGGGCAATGGTCACTCAAACAACCTTGGTAACATTTCTGAAGAACTTCATTTTCATCACACTTTAATATCTAAAAACCATAATTTAAAGGTTGTTTGGTTCAATGTTCAAAGGTGGTTCAATTTATCATATTCAAAAAATTTCCAAAATGTATATTTACTCTAATTATAACCCATAATATCACTCCTGACATATTATGGGTAAGCTAAATATTCTGGCTATACAATTTCTCTGTTATCTACCACCCCTCGTAGATAAATTTATTAAACCTATAGAAGTGTAGAGATTTCAAATCGTTGTGGGAAATGTATTCTAGTTTGAGTAAATTTTAATTAACTACTTTAATGTAAAAATTGTAAAAAATAGGGTAAAATATTTTTCTTCTGTCAGATTCAAATCTTATATTAATCATGATAGAAGTATATGATAATATCCACACATACAAACACAGGTAACAACACATGTGAGATTACTGACTAGAATTTTATTTGCATTCTGATCTAGATCCCCATTCTGTTGTCCATTTTTATTCAATGCACGATCTGAATTATTTGATTCCTGCTGGTCTGGGTCTACTTCATTTAAGATATCCAAATTTTAAAAACACGAAGGTATAAAAATATTTTCACGTTACCTTTTTCAGCAATAAAAAATTTTAATTCTTTAAAATAAAATTAAAGTATGTGCGTAACAATGGCCGTTTTTGTTTTTTATTAATGTTAACAGCGAGCAAGTTATACGCAAGATTCAGAATCACTGCAGGCATATTGGGGTAATTGGGGTAATTTATAGATCCACTTGATTCTTCAAGACGCCTACTATGCACATCAATAACTTATGACATCAAAAAATTATGTTCAAGATATATGATAAATTTTTTTATAAGGTAATTGTTATCAAGTTATCAAGATATATGATAATTTTTGAAACTAAAGAATTATTTAGATTTTTTAGAGATTAACAACAAGAAAGAAATTTTTTAGACTGGTCTGTGATTTGTTTTATTGTATTTTTCTACACAGAAATTATGTAAAATTAAAAACTATGAATCCAATATTATATAATTGACTTTCATTGGATTTGATTACTATCTACTTACAAGTCAAACTACAATTATATTTTCTGTTAGCAACCGTTTCACAACTTCACTATAAAAATTTCATACCTGATTCACTTCCTTGGCCATGTGTCTGCAAAACCAAAAGAGTGCTGATAACTAATAAAACTTTCAATTCCATCGTGATTAAGCTATGGATAATACAATCATATCCAACCTTAATGTTCGTCACGACTGGGTTTAAATTATCCAATATTTTATTAAATACCCACGTAATTTCAACATGCCATGTCATAAGTGTCTTGCATGCCGTAAATAATTAATATTTTATTTCATTCTTTGCAACTGTTTAAACAATATGTTTAAACAGTTGCGTCTTTATTTTGTTTGTTGTTATCTTTATTTTACACACACACACACATATATATATATATATATATATATATATATATGTATATATATATATATATATTCGTGTATAAATTGTACCTTATTAACAAGCATAAAACAATTATTAAATATAGCTTTTATAAATTAAAAAGAGTAGGTAATGGTTAAAGGAATTACAAAATAATATTAGAAATTAGAAGTAGAACACACCAAAACATACTATTCTTGAAAAAGAATAATCCAAACGAAATAATGCACCATTAAACAAAAAATGATTTATTTGTATTACTTCAAATGAACATTCTAAAGTCTCAATATGATTATGAAAGAAAATAATTTACTAATTTGAGGATAGTAATATTTTGTTTTCAACTGAACAACTAACAATATCTATAGCAAAGTAACAATAGTGTGGAGAAAAACCAGTGAAACCAAGTAACTATATAAAAATTCCAAATAACTAAGACAAAATTTATTTTGAACGCATCATTATTTTAATAATTTTTGAATCCCAGAATTAAATATTATATATTTTTTAGTTTTTCGTTACGATATAGTTACTGAGTCAATGTCTAAGCAGAAAAAGATGCCATTTTTATATATTAAAAAATATTTGAATTTTAACAACAGTTCACATAGATATAAAATTAAAATAAAAAATTTTACTTCGGCCATCAGTAAACTAACATCTTTATAGCCATTCAGAATTATAATAAATTACATATTTTCCAAAACCTATTTCACACAATCATAAACGTCACTAAAGTCTGCAATCAGAGTAACTTACCGCAGTTAATACTGTATGGCAAAAAGTCGCTGTTCACATACAGAGCTCGAATTTGTATTTGTATATACTTGTAATGTGTCAATGAATACTTGTAATAATACAAGACAAAAGAAAACAAATATCGAAATTTATATGTTACACGAAACTAAAAAAATTAAAATATTTATGGATAGCCCTTGCCCTCATCATCATCCTGCTGGGACAAAGAGAAATTATTTTAAATTTTTTAGTCCATTTTAAAAAGGTGGTAAATTAAAAAAAATTTTATGTAAATATAATTTGCTTTTTAGTGTTGTTAGTATAAAAATTTGCAATCTATTTTAAATATCTTAATAATAATAATAATAATGAATTCTACAATTTGGGCATATTATATTATGTACATTAACAGTAAAAAGCACAAACGAAATTGAAAAATAAAAAAAAAATTATATTAAATTTTTTAGTCCATTTTAAAAAGGTGGTAAATAAAAAACAAATTTATGTAAATATAATTTGCTTTTTAGTGTTGTTTGTATAAAAATTTGCGATCTATTTTAAATATCTTAATAATAATAATCATAATAAGTTCTACAATTCGGGCATATTATATTATGTACATTAACAGTAAAAAGCACAAACAAAATTGAAAAATCAAAAAATTTATTGTGGCATGAAATTTGGCTAATTAAAATTATATAAAATATAATGATATAATAATAACATAATGTCGTAGATTTTATTGTGACACAGAATTTGTCGTGGGTGTAGGTTAGGTTAGTCACGTGTGCCAAACAGACAGAGAAGAAAGCGAGTTAATATTGCAATGCCATCCAGTTCTAAGCTATGTTTAAAGTTTTAGTTCAACGAGAAGTTAGTATTATATATTTATATATATATATATATATATATGTATACGTATATGTATATGTATATGTATATGTATATATATATACATATATATATATATATATATAATAAACAGACAGACAAAAAGTGGAGCTAACATTGCATTGTCATCAAGTTCTGAGTTATGTTTAAAGTTTTAAACCTCTAGCTCATTGGAAAGTTAGTTTAAATATTTATATATATATATATATATATATATATATATATATATATATATATTATATATCATGATTTACTATTAAAATGAACAGAGAGACCGTATTTGATATTATCTGACATGCATTAATATGTAGTCACGTAACATTTCATTGCAAGTTAAATAATTATCTTGTTTATTCAAGTGATATTGCAGGTAATGCGTAGATTATTATATAGGTGATTTCAGGTGTAAGAAATGTTTATCAAAACATGTTTTTGCCCAATTAATTACACTTTTATTTATGACGTATACGACGTATATATATATATATATATATATTAATATTTTATTTGCCATGAGCAAGTGTGTCGATGAATGGTAATAATAATTATTTATATGATACAAATATACAGGAAGTAAAGCGTGTATATTTGAATTATATAAATTTTTAAGTAAATGTGCCATTATATGTCATTTTTACTGCAAAATATATGCGTATGTATATGTCACTCACTTAATTTTTAAAATATAATTTGAAAATAATTAATGAGTAGCTGTTTTCCATGTAAACTTTTGCCTAGTTTTCCCATTTCTGCGCTTATCAATAATTGTAACTCTTGTGTAATCCTGGTTGTTTGTAAATTAATAATAAGTAACAGATTCGAGGAAGTCTGGGTTTTCTCAAATTTAACAATGTATATATATATATATATATATATACACATAGTATGTGTATATATTCATTTTATGGACCAAATTTCACTTCAAAGCGCATGAGTTCAAAATGATGGCATTAATCCATTGTTGGCTGGACTGCACGTCTAGAATACCATTAATGTATAATTTAAATTTGATTACAATTAATAGGAATATTTGATTATCATTAGTCCATTAATCAAAAATGTAATTAAAGTGCCATATTTGAAACTATGACCAATTCCTCATTATTATGGAGATAGAGAAATTAAAGCAACCTAGAAAAATTAAGCTTTCAAAAGTGTTAGCTAGCTAGCCCAGAGCTAGCAAATCAAATCTGTGGTACAAGGATTAAATATTTTTTTCAAAGTTTCAACAACATGAGTAAATAAAGAGAAATACATAAACAGTTTATCACATTCTTTTTTACAAGTTTTAGTTAGATTCATAAAGTCAAACATTATTAAGAAGATGTATAACTATTGATATTGTAATAAAACTTTAATAACAATATAATGCCTATAACTAACCGCCATACGCCACCATTACTCCCTTACCCTTCGTTTCAAGCCTTGTAGTGATTTCTCTTAAAATAAAATTCAGTCTTAATGCGATTATTGAGAGAGGAAATAATTAGCGTATTAATTTAATATATTTTAGAACAGTTGCTCAAATGTGTCAATTTTGATACAGACTAAAGAAATTATAATAAACATATTGAATACAATTATAGCCTTCAAAGATAATTAAATGTAAATGTTATTCTGATACGTTTTCTATAAATATAACTGGTGGTATAATGTTGAGTAGAAATAAAATATAATAAAACCAGAGGAAATATTCAAAAATATATTTAACCTGAATTGTCAAATGCGAAGTTATGAATAATGCTTGCCTTGCAATATTTTATTATTATTGTTTCATAGTAATAGTAAATACTTCAAAATATTTATATATTTGTTGTTTCCTATAAATGAAAAGTAGCTTAAAATTACTAACAGTGATAATAATTGCAATTATTTAAATATATATTTAACAAAATACATTTGTTAAGTATGGGCCAAACTCACACTATGATGGTTCCCTAGACTCTTGTAACATATATAAGCATTTAAGGGATATATGGTAATTCTGTTAAACGATTTTAGAACAGTTTTTTTCACCATGTAAAGCTATTGCCTAGTATATCATTCACAGGCATAAAAATACTGTGACCATCTATCATGAAGAAAAAAATTTAGAATCATCGTTATAGTTTTTCAATAAACTTTAAAAGTGAACTTTTAGGAACTTATTTTTTTCCATAATTTTGACTTAGCAGTTTAGAAAATATATAGGGAAATTATTTTTTGTAGATATTTTCACAATATCTTCAGAACTAACTTACACAAAAATAGTTTATAGTCCTTATGTATTACTTTTTCAAATAATGTCCTGCACTATACAAGAAATTTAAAAAAAATATTTGGTTATTTCATTTACATCCTTAAACATTTCGTTATAAACATTTTTGAATCTTAACTACCGAGATGTACAAAGGTCAGTGTGCTCCATCAAAATTAAAACTGCTACATTAAATAGTATGTGAAAAAAGATAGACATGCGAGTAATCTGATGAAGGTTCCATTCACTCCTTTTGGGAGTTCCATTTAGGTTGACTTTCCTACATAAAATAAAACAATTGGTTATATCTTTTTATTCTTTAGCACTTGGAAAGGCCACATCATTAATTAAGAGAAATTTGTCGTAGTGACAAATAATTAAAATTTACAATTATACAAGGCAAATTACCATATTATGTCACTTTTGCATAAATAGAATTAAGCATTTCAAGTATATGTTTGATTTTATAAACAGACTTTGTATATTATATATGTTAATGGAGATACAAATAGAGTTTAATTAGAATTTTAACAATTAATTTAAGATCAAGCTATTCTGAATTTAGAAGAATACTGGGTTTGCATTCGGTTACATGCGTTTTTCCAAATGAAGCTTAAAATCCATGTCCAATTTAAAATACTCTTATTTTTTTAGTGCTTTGACATAAATTCTGAAGGTATATATTCGTAGAAAATAGTCTGTCACATCTTATAGGAGGCTATCCATAAATAAAACTTATGATTTCTTGAAAAGAACATACAAAAAAATATATAAAAGAAATGACTAAAAATTGTCTTATCCATCTTATACTTACATTTATTTATCACATTCTAACATATTTCCTAACATACCAGCAAATGAGGCTGTGGCATGTATCCAAGTTCAACTGACACAAGCCAGAAATTAGTGTCAAAGTAGAAGAAAAATGTATTGATATGTGAAGAGAATCATTATTAGCAACTGATATTAAATAACAATTTAAATTTGTAGGACTTTCTTTAGGTAGCAAATGTGGATAATTAATAAACATAAAATCATTAGTGATATCCAATAATAATTTAATTGAATGCCAAATCAGCTTGATTTACCTTCCACCATATACTTGAAGTGTGAAATATTTCAGATATTGTGACATTTAGTTTCATTCAGAAATGTAGTAGAAAAACTTAATACTGTCTAAAATACGCAACAACAATTTTATTTCTCCTATAATTTTATTACAATCGTAACAGTAATACAAAAATATAAGATACAAATATTAAAAAAACAAGCATATTCCATAGCAAGAAAATTATAAATTAGAAATTAAAATTATAAATTAGAAAATAAATTAGAAATTATTATTGAGAAAATTATAGCCTCTTATTACACTGCTCTTTAATTTCAACAAGATTTCCAGCAAGTGAACAAGAAATAGATAAAAAAACTTAAGTATTATCTAATTTCCACTTAAAGAAAAAATGAATTTGATGAATGCTTGGTGTTATGAATACAAAGCCAGCTCGAAAAGTCATTCAAAACTGTAGATTGGGGCTGGCAAAGCATATTCAAATTATGATATTGATAAAAGAATATATTAATTCAAATCTCCTGTTTTATTTCTTATTCTCATAATTTTCTTCCTGTTTCTTAAAGGAGTATTGGTTTTATTACAATCTTTTGTTACTAGTTTTTCAACATATTTGTTACCAGCTTAAAAATGAGACAAAATATATCTTCAAATGTTATGTTAACATATTGCACTTCGCCTCATTTTATCTTCTAAGAAGTACTACGTATTAAGCAGCTGAAACAATATAAAGCAATGTTAGATAAAATATTAAGTTTTTGATATCAAATATAATTATATGAAATAAAATAATTTTAAATTAAGTCAAACCAAGTTACCTTCGGCGTAAAAAGTATATGGAATTGTCATTTAAATGAACCGCTTAATTATTAAAATTGTTTTTGTCAAATTGGTGGAATTTTCTTTAGTTACCAAGCCAAACTTGAGCATATTGTGTCAACTAGTGTATTTACAGCAGCTGTCATAATAGACCAAGCTTAAAATTGCCCTACGAATTTTATTATGGGTAAATTAATTGAACAAAGAGTTTGCTTTAAATTTTTTGTTTCAAGCCAAATTTCTTGTCGCTAATCATTAAAAATATCAAAAAAGGCTATGGTAACTCAACTATGTGGAAAACACAGGCTTGCTAGTGGTACAAATCATTCAAAGAGTGGTCTGAAGTGGTTGACTATCTGCCTCGCCCCAGTAATGCGCCTTCTCACAGAGCAACAATAGTGATTGAATACAAAGCCAAAAACTAAATTAATGCCATTGACCATCCATCGTATTCCCAGAATTTAGCCCCATGTGACCTCTTCATGTTTCCAAACCGGAAAAAAACTGAAATTGCCGCTCTGTGGAACCCATTTTGATTCAATTGAAGACATCAAACGGAATTCGAAATGAGATTCAAAGGCCATACCACTTTCGGCCTAAGAAAAGTGTATGGAAAAGTAGATCCAGCATTATCACAGTTGTATTGCAAACCATGGGGATTACTATGAAGGTGACAAAGTAAATTTTGATGAATAAACTTAAAATTGTGTATTTTTTTAACAATTCCGAGTATTTTTTATACAGAAGGTATGTCAAGATATTAAATTGAAATGTTTCAAGGAACTTAATGTAATTTAGTTAATTAAATCAAATTCATAAGATAGCGTCCAAAATAATGAGTGAATAATAATTTCAGATCAATATAGGTGCGTGAACTAATCTATTAACTTGTATATGTGAATAAAATAGTTCATAACTAAATTAATTGTAGCCTGTAAAATATTAATCAATGGGTAAGAAAATATTTATTAAATAAATTAATAAGTTTTAAAAAAGAGTATTGAGGAATCAAAAATGTCAACCAAAGAACGATGCAGAATTATGATACATCCAATTCTATACAATGAGTTGAATAATCTCATGTTAGTGTGAGTTAAGGAGGTCAGAAAAAATATCTTCAACTGTTTTCACATGGATCCATGTGATTAACTTTATCTGTTGGAGCAAAAGCACATTAAATGTTTGTTTTTAGACTTAATTTATTATTGATTTTTTTAATTGGTCTATCAATGCTGCCTTAGTACCATTATATGAGTATTAGTTAAAACAAAATAGCATAGTACGAATAAACGAAGTGCATTTCGTTGAAAATATTTCATTATTTTAAATTTTATACTTCTTTAACTGAAATACTTACTACATGCTGTCTCGGGAACACATTCGTTGTTCTTGTTTCTTTTAAATTTAGGAAGACACCTACAAGCTGGTGATCGACACTTCTTTGGAGGGTGGCAGATAGCTTGCGGTCCACCTCTAGTCGGACATCTATCCGTGAAAGAATTAGTAGGACATTTCTCAATAATTACATTCATACCGCATAGTGGGTTGACAGCTGTGAATATTAATATGAAAGAGTATTTGTTAAAATAAAATATTTTGATTTAATATCTCAATAACCTTTTTCCATATTTTCAATTCTAAATTATTAATTCATCGTCCTATAATTATTGATTGGCTATTTCATTATCTATATCTATACAAAAAGTGTGCATTTCAATTTAAGTTTACATAAAAAATACATTGTTTATTTACATTATTACATTTTATACAGAAAATATCTCATCTCATGAGCTATTATTTTGAAATTGAGCGTGAAGTGAAGCAATCTAAATAAAGTTTTATATACTTTATTCATACAATATGAATTTAAATGAAACTTTTATATTTGTTCTATATTACGTTTTAATTTTTTCTACATTACAATACATTCGCGATCGCTTGTGATCCTTTCGTCCATGCATGTGTTCAGTTAAAACAAAAATAGCTATTAAAAACCTAAATATGAAGAATTGTGTTTATAATACACTGAACACAAGTGAACATGATAATATTCCATATTCCACTCTGATATTTTACAACTTAAATAGACGATGCAAGCACAACCACAAGTTAATTTATGATAATGATCATAATTTACTAAAATTGTTGTATTCTAAACATATAAATAAAAGTTTGACAATGAAAGATATGAAACATATATTGAATTAAATTTTACATTGATACTTGGTTCTTTGCGTGTTTGCCTGTGCCTAAGCTTAAAAAAATAAATTAGTTTCTAATTATAACACTAGGTGTCGCCATCTTGAAATATTTGCGACCTGTCATGTCATATACTTATTCTGCAATGTATGTATTGTTTGAATAAAACCTTTTTATTCATTTTAAACTACAGGAATCTTGTTTTTTATTTTAACTTGAATTAATTATGGGTCCAGAGTAACGTTAGTAATAAGCAGTAAGCATAGAAGAGAAGTTTGATAATAGAAACAGGTACTATTTATCCCTAAACTGGGATTAAAAAAGACAATGAATCTTGAAAAGTTTAATGAAACAAGGTAAATGTATTCAAACAATGGTAAATGTACCCTACATGGCAAAATATGACTCAGTGGATTAAAGATTATAATGAAATGCCTATGTTTGTAATAACATCAGCTATAACCAGTAGTACTCATCGACAATTATGAATCATCACTTGAGGTGATGACTAAACTTGAGTCCGCCTATGAACAAAAACCCAAGATGACTAAAATGATGTTACTTGATCATTTTTATCAATTTAAAATGTCACCAGCAGATATAGCTAAAGTTGAAAGTTAGGCTAAGCAATTGAAAGAAAATGGAGAGGTTATCAGTAATACTGCAATCATGACTAAGATAATCAGTACACTGCCTCTCAAGTACAAATCTCTTTGTCAGGCTTGGAAGTCACTTGATTCAAAGAAGCCAGCCAGGTGACCAGATTGAATGTAGTTAAACGGCCTTATTAGTGGCAAACCAAAATGCAAAAAAGATACCTTTTCTATCTACGACAACAAATAAAGAGTCAAATGAAATATCACATCACTATGGATGTTACAACTGTGTGAAATGTGGTCATTTTGCAAAAGAATGTCATGCACGTAAATTAGCCTTCAATGTAATGCGAATAGTTCTTGGGAACATGATGATGAAAGTAGTAGATGGATATTAGACAGCTCACAAGTCTTATAAAATGAAAATTTTACAGAATTGTATGGGTATTCAAGATCTTCACTGAAATTAAGAAGCCATAGAAATTATTGGCCAAAGAAATGTTTTGAATAATGACATGTTTTGAACAGGACAATGGGAGGTAAGTATCCTGAAAAATGTTCTTTAGGTACCTAAATTAAGAAGAAACTTATTCTCTGAAATAGCAATGATAAGACAAAGTTATACGTGAAACATCTTTCAATTTGATAAGGAAGGGGTCACTTGCTAGAACCATAAGCAACGAAAACATGTTGCCTCAGTGATAAGTGTAGCTCTGTGACCGTGTGACAGAGGTGATTCATTTATATATCATTGAAAAAAGTAAAGTAGCCATTACTATCAACCTTTCACTCATGCAGCTAGATGGTGCCAGTGCTGCGTGAAGAACATTACAATTTGGGCTAAAAATTGACACTTATAAGGCATTAATTTGCTTGTAACTCGTTAGAATATGTATGAATTAAAACAAAAGTGGTTATATTAGTTAGGACTCATTACCCTCTAAATACTACAAAATAAATATAATTAATAATAGGTGCCCACCAAAAGTAATAGCGCATTAAAGTTGAATTTTGTAGAATATTTCAAACTACTTTGACTATGACGCCTCCTAGATGTAAAGTTATACATTGTAAACAGCAGGAAGCAGCTAGGAAGAGAAGAAAAGGGGCCGGGGGACCCTGACCACTGCCAGCCATCCCGACTGAACAGTCCCGAAAACTACCAGAGCTGCACTCTTACCTCGATGCTGCTGGAACAAACAGGTTGGCCTAAAATTGAGCCAACTGGGTTGCCTTTAGTCTCAATGGAGATAGACGAGAACCACACCCTATCAGAGGACAGCCAGGTTAGGCCCAACTGTCCGAGTATATCACCTCAATAGGAGCAACTTGGACGTATCTACTAGCTATGACGAAGATGTCGATTGTCAAGAACGAGCCCGCCATTCTCATTCATGGATATGGCCTAGTCTACCGTGTGAACTATGAGCAGTAGCAAGCCAGAAGCGTAGCTGTATACAGGAATCGCCGATCAGTCTCTACCTGTAGGGTTACATCTGTACTACCAGACGATTCTGGCCTGTGTAGGTCGCATTGGGGAGATAGCCACTGGAGAGGTGTACCCACCTGATGGCATGCATCATCATTATCAGCACTGTGTACATACATCATCTGCAGAGTTTTAAAAATTGGGCAACATTCCTCACAGGGTAGTCACCCTATGACTAGCCTGTGAGGTAGTCACAGATGCTTAAATACTGTGATGCAATGAAATTCCTCTGGCTGGAGGGCAAGCTCCATGTGCCGCTCTTTCTTGTCGGGCACTTCAATCTGTCACATATAGATTGAAAACATTTATATGAGTACTTACGCTAACACTTTAGACTAGAGCTAGTCATAGACATGTACAAACGGACCACACTCAGCAGCTCATGTCTGGATATAACATTCACCTGTGGAATTTTGCCATGTACAAGACTTACATATCCCACTTCTCACACCACTACGCAATTTACAATCTGCTAAGCATGCAACACATTGCTGACAGGGCACTGCTGCTGGCCATGCTAACCATGCACCACCTGACGCTACCAGGACCAACACATGTCACCACCCAAATCACTGCAGTGCCGCCCCATACAGTGTTTTAACTAGCTTACATTGTAAGCCTAGTTTTGAAAGATTTATGCAATAAATTGACTTAATATATATATGTGAATTGGTTTCATTCTTTCACTTCTTAATTGTATACCTCTCTACCATGCACATCATTGAGCCGTACATAAATCCAGTATACAGTCAATATTTCGTTTACATTTCAATAAATTATAATGAAAGCAACTTTTTGATATAGACATTTTAAGAAAAACTAACGGCCATGTTAGTTTTTCTTAAAAATGTCTATATCAAAAAGTTGCTTTCATTATAATTTATTGAAATGTAAACGAAATATTGACTGTATACTGGATTTATGTACGGCTCACACAACCCTACCCAATTGTATAAAGAGAAAAATGGATGCTTTGATTTACAGGGAAAATGAAGTAGTGATGAGTACATCTATAAAAATCAACAATTTATATGAATTAAAAGTAAATACAATTCAGAATCCAGTGTATAAAATAGTACAAAAATTGGGCCTTAAAACATAACCTAAAAGTTTGGGTCACTTGAATATCAAAGAAATACAAAAAATGTACAAAACCAATGTGATTACTTATGTGGACTTATCACACTAGTTTGAATGTGAGGGTGTGCTTATGGCAAGCATGTTTATGAATCATTCCATAAATCAAATACGAGACCACTGCAACTGGTGACATTTACAGTTATATTTGGGCACCATTCCATGTACCGTCTATATAAGATATGAAATATTTATTTTGTTTAAAGTGCTGCTACAAGTTCCAGATATGTGCACTTTATAAAAAACAAAAAAATGTGTTGGACTGTTTTAAAGAAATATAAGATTAAAACTTTTTTTTCACATGGTGTACACATATTACATATTCATAACAGGGAAGTATACATAAGCAAAGACTTTGAAAAATATCTAGACTGTGTGGATATTTCTGATAACTCCTTGGCCCTTACACACCCGAACAAATGGCCAGGCTGAAGAGAAATCGGGACAATAGTGGAAAGTGCTCGATCTGTGCTTTATGCCCGTAGTGTACCACCCAATTTATAGGCAGAAGCAATCAATAGTGCTGTTTATTTATTAAATCAGACATCTTCTAGGCAGGCACCAAATATTACTCCCATGTTGCTGTGAAGCGGTGCGAAGGATATGTCCATGTGCCAGATCGGCTGAGAAAAAAGTTTGATTTTAGAAGTTTTAAGGTGATGTTAGTTGGTTATGCTAATATTAACATGGTATTAATTATGAAATGTATAATCTGAACACAAAAAGAATTAATAGTATCAAGAAATGTTACTTTCGATGAACAGAAAAGTTGTGAATTAATAAGGAATGATCTTCATATTTTCATCTGTGATAAGGATGATGAGGAGGATAAAAAAAAAAGATGAACGGAGACAGATAACATCAAGACGAATATAAGTGATCAGAACTGTGACAGTGATGATAGCACACACAATGTCATCAATGAAAATGATGAGACCTATAGCCCTTCGCAAGAAATTGATCTTACCGGTATAGATAGTTCAAATATAAATTTACGACCACGAAGAAATCATTTTTTTAAAGCAAATTTAATGGAGTTAAATATTTCTGTGACTTATGACGAAGCACTCAACAGTGAGGAATATAAGTTATGGTTGGAGGCTATAAATGAAAAATTAGAAGCTCATTGTATTAACAACAACTGGAGTTTTGCTAAAAAAAAATCAGAGAAATATAACATTCAAATGCGTTTTTAATACTAAAAGAAACCAACAAGTTAAGCAAACATTAAGTTCCACTTTGTGCCCATAGATTCACATCAATTGTAGGAAAATATTACAATGAAATATTTTCACCTAGCAGAAGATATGAGTCATAAGGAGACTATTATTAATATTCGCTGAATATAACTGGAATATAAAACAGATGTTAAACAGTCTTTTTGTATGGAAAATTAAAAGAGGAAATTTTTATGGAAATCCCTGATGAGGTGAAAGCACCGGCAAATAAAATATGTACACTGAATAAATGCCTAAACTACTTAAAATGAGCGTCTCATTGTTGAAAATAGAAATATTGCTAATTTTTTATTGAATTTTGATTTTGTTTAAACACAAGCAGACAATTCGTTGATAATTGTCATGGTATTAAATTTTTTAAAATTTATATGTTGACAATGCTTTGATTGTGTCTCAGCCAAACATAACATTATAACACATTTTAAGGTACTTGAAGCAGGTATTTAATAATGAAGAATTGAATTTA
This sequence comes from Druceiella hillmani, assembly GCA_039881145.1. Taxonomy (NCBI): domain Eukaryota; kingdom Metazoa; phylum Arthropoda; class Insecta; order Lepidoptera; family Hepialidae; genus Druceiella; species Druceiella hillmani. Next base: position 19,659,042 of record JAYKKI010000033.1, on the reverse strand, counting down.
AATTGTTAGTTTGGAAATATAAAAAAAGAACTGATAGGTAATTCTATGTGTATCAGTTAAGGAATCAATAAATTTAATATGAGTACAGCACATCCCTGTAATACACCCTTTGGTGTAATTGTTCAAATAACTAAAATTCTTGGTAATGAGCAGACTAATTTTCCTTACAGGGAAGCCATAGTAATTATTATTTTTATCTATAGCAACTAGGCCGTATATTTAATGTGGTGTCAATCTGTTAAGTAGATATATTAATAAACCAAATCTATATCATGTTACTCAGCTTAAGAGACTTATTCTATATCTTATTAAAGTAAAGGTTTTTATATAATGTATGAAGATCATTTTGCTGTGGATTTAGGTACAAGAAGTGCTTTACTTATTTTATTTCCATTAATTATTTGTGTGGTAAATAAAGTTTTTCTTGTATTATGCAAAAGAAGTAAAACTTCTAAAGCACGTACATAAGTATGTGCACAATTTGTTTTTGATATATAATATTTAGGGGGAGTATTGAAGCTAAAAAAATATAAGTTACTGATTTTTACATTTGATGTAACCATTATGAGATATTTGCGACCTGTTATGTCGTACACTTACTGTGCGATATATGTATTGTTTGAATAAACCCTTTTTTTTTATTTTAAACTACGGGAATCTTGTTTATTATCTTAACTCGAAGTACACACTAGCAAAGAGGCTGACTATTCACTTAAAGTGGCAACTTGCAAAATGATGGCACAAATGTTTACATGGTAATTATATTTATGTATGGTTTAAAGACAAAACTTACGACACACTGTGCCGGGTATACATCGGTGATGGTCAGTCAAGTAAAATCCTTTCTTACAAAAACAACCTTGGTAACATGGAAGATAACATGATTTTGGTGGATTATCCTTGTTGCCACATGTCAGAGGACAAGCTGAACCACATTTTTGTCTTTCAGCATTATCTACACAATGTGTGAAATTACTGCCTTTCCCTGCAATTGAACATTAATTTGGTTTTCAATAAATCCACACTTCAGGTAAACAACCTATTGAATCTCAAATATAAAAATTATAAGACACAAAAGATTAATATTTACTTAATAATATCAATTTCATTTATTTTATAAGAGCTGTTCATCATCAATCAATTTCATCTAATTTAAATATATATAATATAAATAAGGAATGTACAGGATTACAATATATGTGAAAATACTGTGCTGAAAGTGGGCTCATTTGTATGGCGCCATCCGTAGTCATGTTTTATACACAGTGCTATTTTGCTTTCACATGCAACAGATACGTATTTTGCCAACTTGCTCGCCACCTAACGCTGTATAATATACAAATCTACAAAACACACAATGTCAATTTGATTTTAATTCATAGAATGCATTAATGTCTAATTCCAATTACGAAGTGCACACATAAAGCATGTGCTGAAATTCTTTAATATAGTATAAAAAAAAATATAAATTTTGGTTGATAGTAAATTTTTAATCAAACTATTGCAGTTCAGATCCTTGTTTATTTTTATTTACACATGATTTTTCAATTTATATTTAATCAACATTTTTTTCTTCATAAATAAATATAACAAAATGTTATGAATACATGTGTTTATATTTCTTATTTTCATATTTAAACTTAATTAAACAAGCTAAAGCAAATGTATTTTGTATTTCACTATGTATCTCTTACATTTTCATACACCCCTCTCGGCTGTATGATATAGGTTTAAATATCAATAATGAGTGTAAATTTGTAACACCAACTTATCAAGTAATGGCTTCTTAATATTCTTTTCAAAGTTTTAGCTGATACTTTTAAAGATACATATTTTTCATGTTTTTAATAATTTTTTCATTTTTTTTTTATTTTAGCTAATCTTTTAGTACTCAGTTGTGTTGTTCTTTTTAATTTAATGTTTCTTTTCTGGGTGTACATTATATTGATTCTAAATCTGATGATGGTACGTTGGTTATTGAAGTGATCAACCGACATAAGTGGCGATTGCATGTACTGAAGTGGTCATTATGTATGCCTAAATGAGTAGGCGAATGTTTGTCCTGAAGTTAAATTTCCTATAAACATTCCATACTAAAAAATATGTATTACTGATGGCTTAGGAAAATGTTATACATGGTGAAAAAGCATGAATCATAGCTGATTCATGCTTTTTCACCGTGTATAACATGTTAATTTTACAATATACTTTTGTTGTTGTGTAAAAATCGTCTTCTTTGAAATCTCTCCAATTATTATTTGTGTTGTGTGAAATTATATTTACCCATTTTCTATTCGTCATGTGATTCTGAGAAATTTTGCAAATAATTATAGCAAAATAATATTTTTCACATTACTAAAAATATATAATTCTTGAAATACGCAAAAAGTATGTAATCATTCATTAAAATATTTTTCCCTTCAGTGTATACTTTACTTTCATATTGAGAATGAAGGCCATATCCATCTATTCGTTTCAACCACTATTTAATTTTAAATTGGTTTAATTTTAACAATTTATATAACATAGAATGGCGTTTTGAAACTTTGTTCAATTTTGGAAACGAAGTCAACGCCTGTGTTGTTTGTCTTTAGATGTCTAGCAATAGACTGTTTGATATTAATTTAGAAATGCCACACGTAGTCTAAAAGTAAATAGAAAATATATTTGTATTATGCCTGAAAGAAGGACACTAATGGGTGGAATTGAAAGGCAAAGAAAAAGAGAGAGACAATTTTTGCTCAAAATAGAAATGTCAATAATACAAATATAGCATAATTTAAATAATGCAGCACACTTAAAATTTGATGCTGATAATTCTATTGTTATTTTGAGAAAGGCAATTAAATATGCATTTAATGTAATTCTGATGAATTTTGAAATTATGATTGCAGTTTAATGAATTTATAATGTAAAACATTTCGCATCTGAAGTGACTACATGTGGTACAATTTCACAATTCATTTCATGTTATCAAAAGAGAAATACATATCTGCTGCCATCTTTATTTAATGGTTCTCCAAGAAACATGTATCAAAATTGGATGCAATGTCTATTATACAATATTTTGGGTATTCATCTTTGTTTGTTAGAATAATTTGCAACCCTACTTGAAAGTAATTCTTCAAGAAAGTCCAGAAATTATTCAAGACTAAATTAAAAGAATTAATCCAAGCAATAGTAATGAAACATACTTATGGTATAGTTGAGGCAGACATATATACAATGGAATTTCAAAAAAGAGGGTTGCCACATGCTCACATTTTAATCACTTACGTTATTTACTATACGTTTATTTAATACTTATAACTGTAGTAGGCAAAAGTATTCAATACATTTATAAGTATGTGTATAAAGGATATGATGGTGCAACTACAGAATTAGACAATGAGACATTTTTTGAATGACCGTTATATCAAATCGACTGAAGTGGTGTAGGGTGTTTATGAGGTTCCAATGCATTTTCAATCACATATAATTAGGTTTGATACTAATTTATCACGTAGACAGAAAGTTTACATTAGATAGAATAATTAGGATAAGAATAGAATGCATTTAAAAATATTATACAAACCGTACTAATAATATCATTATACTGAAATTCTTTCACACTATGTTTAGACAGACGGTTAAAAAAATCAAAGGAAAGTGGTAATGGTGGTGATAAAGGAAAGTGGTAATAGTGGTGATAAAACCATTACATGCATGTACTTAGTGTGTCCAAAGGATCTAGGGCGTTTTATTTACTTTTATTATAATTCCATGTTTTCAGTCCTAAATCATTTGAAGATGTTAGAACTTTAATGGAATTATTTATAATACATTTATTGAAGTGTGTCACATTCAAGGTATTGCTTGAAGTGACAATGAATTGCGTAAATTTTTAAATGAAGCAAAAGAATTCAATTTGCCAAAACAAATGTGTCATTTATTGCGGATTCAATGTGCCAGCAAATAAATTAGCATTATGGCTTGAAATTAAAATATTTCTTTGCAAAGATTTCTTAAGGGAATTCTGGAAGCACTTAACAACATTTTGTAAGCAATTTTAAAATTATTACATTGGTTCTAGAAGGAATATTCCATCCATATTTGATTTGACTTTTCCCACTAGAGTGAAGCTCTTGACCACAGATTTTCTCTTTAATTAAAGTGTCAACTTGGAAAATATTGCTGATGAAATATCATTCGTTTTCCAAATGATTAAACAACTAAACTTTAATGATCTGTGGCCAATCGCACAGTTCTATCGCAAGAACAGTTCTATGAAATTAATCTTCATTATCTAAAATAAAAATTATATAAAATTAGAATTTCTAGTTTACAGCAAACAAAGAGATTCAGTGAAACAAATGATAGCATAATTGATTTTAATAATATTTCTGTGTATGAAACAAATACGACTCTTCGGTACTTTAAAAAAGATGAAATAAGCAACACCAAATGAAAGAAAAAAGAGAATACCAAAGAGTCATCTTCAAAATTGAATATTAAGAGTAAGGAAATTTAAAATTGTTTTTTTTTAAATTTTTTTGTCGTCAATATTAACACACGACTTAAATAATGTCTTTATATTAAAACTCTATACGCATATTTCAGAGTCAGGAAGCTTTGTGCTATCAACAAAATAAAACAAAACCCACAGAACTAAAATAATACTAATGTGCAACAGAATAAAAACATTTTTTTTGAAAAATAAAGCAGAATAATTCAATTTCACTTATATTAATTATTATGTAACGAGTTGTCTACCAACACATTATTTCATCAAAACTATATGTCCATGCTGAGCGTTATCACTTAGTGCAACTTAAATTTAATGTGAACTACAATATTTCCACAATTATTTCAAGCAACAATTACTATACAATTTACTTATGTTATTATTGGTATATATTTTCAGCAGAATGTATATCTGTAATTTTTCATATCCTTCCTATACCTACATAGATTAATTGAAAAAAGTAACTTCAATGTTATTTGAAATATTCTAGAAATTTTATTAAGTTAAAATTTGTTATCGAAAAAATCAATAGATTATTCTTTATTTACAGAAGAACAAATTCTTGGGAGTGTTATCAAAATCATCTTATAAAAAAAGGCTTGAAAAAAGTACCAAACTACTAGAGATAACAAGCAACTGACTGGAGAGAAAACTGAAAGTTACAACTTTTGCATGAAACAAACCAAAGAGCTACAAAATTTGGGGGGTTCAATAAAATTTAAGAATAACTGAATACAAACAGTCACAGTAGTAAGATAACATTTAAATGGCCATTTTACAATAGACAATGCTTGAACTTATGACACTGTTCAGTTGGTATACAAATGTTGTGTTTGTTCATACGAGAAGAGAAGTTAGCGCAATTGTTTCCGACACCTGTAAACAACAGATTGGTTTACAGGTGTCGGAAAGAGCGCATATAGCACGGCGTTCACTCATTGACGCGTTCACACTTGGACATTGCCGGCTGTTACACTCATTGGGACATTTTTGTATCATCTGATTTTTGCCACATTTGGTTATATAAGCTGAAAGCCGCACAAAGAATTTTTTAAATTGTTATTCCCTTTTTAAATATCATTTTGATTTATAAACTAAAAATAGTAATAAACAAATGTGTATTATAAAATTAATATCAATATTATAACAATAATTGTGAAAATTTTCAAAATAATCAAAGTTGCTGTAAGATTTATAGTAATATATGTTTGTCAACATAATTTTGAGACGATGATAAATTTAATTCACTTGTTATACTCGTGTACATATTTTATGCTAGCTCATGAGCCTTGCCAGCCTTCTGACTGTCCATAAAAACTTCTGTTTGTAATAACAATACATAAAACACATATTAGACTAAAATTGTTAGCTCTGAGGCACTAAACAATTTCATGATCTCTATATGAAGTTAATAATAACTCTAGATTTGTTATCTGTGTTAAATACACAATAACTGTCAATTATTTCAACTAATACCTATAAATGATTTTAAAATTATCATTTAAAAAATGCTAAATCTAAAGGACAAGTGTTACAAGAGATTATTGCACTCAAGACTTTTGGAACTCAAACCCAAACCAAAGGCTAAGGCATATTTAAATTACACTTACCCAGGTTTTTTACACCATAACGGGCCCCATATTATACCATGTACTTGTTATTAATATATAAGTTATTTGTTCCAGTTATATGCAACGTACTGCCAATATACAAATATTTGTACTTTCGACATTTCTCAACCGATATGCGTTCACCAGCTTCATTAAGCGCCAAGCCGTTATTACAAAAACAACCCTCAACACATTTTTTATCACATTCAATAGGAGGGCGGTCCTTATTGACACATGTGATTGGACATGCTGTTTCACAAGTACTATATGTTGAATTAGGTTTACATATTTCTGCAACGAACATAGAATTCTTTTTTGTATATTTATTTATATAACATTTTTTTTTTTAAATTTGTTACTAATCTGATCAACAAAGATAAAATAAATAAAAACAACACACTATGAAAGCAAAATAAATATTATTTAAAACAACTGTTACCAACAAGTAAGATTTTACAGTAAGAAATAAAATAATAAGAAAAATTAATCCGTTATAGACCTTTTGGGATCTCACCTCATATAAATTTCTTATCAAATAGCTGTCAGGTAAAGAGAAGTTTTGTATTCTAAGCGGCAACTGCAAACATGAAATAAACTGTTTTTTGGGTCCCTATGGAGTTAAGTACAGTAAAAAGACCTGTTCAAAAGTAGCTAAAACTGATATGATAGTTATAGAAAATGACAAGATATATTTGTCTTTCGAATCTTTTCCAATATCTAATATCCTAACATAGCAATATTTAAATTTGATTATATTTTACCCATCTTACACCTGTTTTGGTTTGCCTTATCAACTCAATTTTCAACGTATTTCAGAATTTTCTAATGATACGGCATTCATCTGGAGGTACACATCTGTTCATATAATTCATGTAGTATCCCTCACGACAGTAGCATTTATATGTACAAGGATTGCATTCTGGTGGGTTGTCTATATTCGCACAAGTGGTTGAACAGCGACGACATGCCATTGCTGCATTTTTACCACAATAATTTTCTGTAAATAATTTTTCAAGTGATTAGTATGATTTTGAATAATAAAATGTTATAACCTACCATTTTAATAACTAAGATTAAACTATGTGACAGTAGGCTTATTACGTATTTATGGTTTACAAACAAACAAAAATAGTGTACAAACAAACATTTGTTCCCCCTCCAGGCAATTTCCTTTAGAATCTATTAAATAAGGTATTTAATTCATTTACTATTCTTACCAAATTTAAATACATTTTAATCTTCATATGTTGTAAATTTTAAAATAGGGGCTCGGCACAACAAAGATTATTATTAAGTGGAAACTTTTTGTAAGGGAAAAATCAATTTATTGACAAATCTTTTAAGTATCTTTTGTACACTCATTAGAACTTGCTCGATTTTTTACACATCATTGGCATTTAAGTAAAATTTAATAAGTGATGATAATATGTTGTTAAGTACATAAGATGGTATTTTAGAAAATGATTGCACTGTGATCTTTGAGGGTAATACCAAATGTAAACATATTTTTTCTTACAATGACTATAAACGAAGCGATTGACTGTGCAAATGCGCAATACGCCCGAAAAAACGTTCTTTTTTTGCGGTCAACATTAAAAATTGCTTATCCATCTTGAGAATAATACGTGTAATAAAAATAAGAGAAAATTCAAATGAAATGTATTTAATTAAATTGGCGAAATAAAATTCTTAAATCTCTGAAATTCACTAAACAATTAATATGCGAGAAAATTCAAATATATTAAATTAAATTGGCGAAATTCTTAAAAGATCCCTAAAATTTATTAAATAACCCTACGAATTTCCAAAATCGCAATAACTTATATATGCTTATATCAATTTACGTATATCAACCTCAATTGAAGAAATATTTTACCAAGTAATAATGTTATATCTTAATTGTGCTATATTCACACACAACTAAATATGAAAACAAATTAGCCTAGATATTAATATTTAAATAATGCTGGCTCGAAATATATATATATATAGCTATATATATATATATATATATATATATATAAATATATATATATATATATATATATACACATATATATATATATATATGTATATATATATATATATATATATATATATATATATATATATATATATGTATTATTCTTTCTCGAATTTTGTTCCATAGCACAGCCTGATTTAAAATTGAAGTTTTACCAAGACCTTGCGACTAAGATGTGTAGATTGTTCACGCACTATAAGACTTCAAAGAAACTGATATTTTGCGGCTACGGTGTACAGTAATTACCCTAGCCTTTTACGAGTTTAACGTAACTGCTTGGATATGCAATTAAAGATCTTTTATAGTTTAAAAGTAACTTTGCGGTTAGGATATAGATGTATTATCCATGCCCGTTGACAACTCGAAAGCAACTGAACAATGATTAACGATGTGTACTTGTAGAAGGTTTCGAAAAGACTGAATGGAAAATTTTGCTAATGGCTGCCATACACGATACGGTTCACCGGAGAGGTCTACCTGTGCAAGTATGCCTGCGCAGGTAGACCGGAACGTGTGTGGGAATAGACCTGTGCAGTTTTTTTAACCTGCGCAGGCGACCAGAGCAAGATCAAAAATCAATATTTTCGAGTGCTCCGAATTTCAATACTCCGGTCGCCTGCGCAGGTCGCGTCAGTTGTTTTCTAGTGTCTCTCTCGGACGGCCGGCTCGTCGCTCGCATCGTATTGCCACGAAAACCACTAATTAACACACAAAATAGCGCCACCAGATTTAACTAAAAAAACGCTTGAAGAATTTATCGAACTTTATAGAATTCATCCATGTCTTTGGGAAATAAAAAACAAAGATTACCATAATCGAGATAAAAAAGAAGCTGTTTGTAAATTGCTTATAGAAAAATTGAGAGGAATTGAGCCAGATGCGGACAAAGAACCAGTTGTGAGAAAGATCAATAATTTAAGAAGCAATGTTAGGACGGAAAAAAAGAAATATGAACAATCTTTGAAGTCTGGGGCATCTGCTGATGATGTGTATTATATTAAATTGTGGTACTACGATTTATTTGACTTTATTCACGATCAATGCACTCCTAGAGAATCTACATACAATTTAGATACTGATGATGAAAATAGTTTTGAAATAAGTAAAATATTTTTATATTTCGTATACATTATTAATTAATCATTTAATAATCGAAATTAATAATGTAATTTTTTATTAAGCTGTTTACATAAAACTTAATAAACATTCATATTTAGTATTAACCTTAATTTTAAATTTCACCAAAGCTTGTAACTATGTATTTAGATCTACTTCGCTCACTTACATTAATACCTATAAATTTACATGATCATTTTGCTATGGTATCCTTCCCTCCTGAATGAAATAATTCATAAAATTATCTCGAACCATCTTCGCGTTGTTCAAAGTATTTCCTGGGTTTCTTTTTTCTAAGTTTTCCAGTTGCGTATTGTATATCCTTCAAAAATTATAGTCCCGTTTTCAGAGTTTTCTCGATATAAACATTTGTGAGGTGCGTAAGACTTTTTTGAGTGTTCAATTAAAAAGTTATGTAATGCACAGGATGCTTTCACTACTTTATCGACATTTTCGGGTTCTAAATTTATATTAGTATAAAATATCAGAAATCGTGATGCCAGTATCCCGAAAGCGTTTTCAACAGTGCGCCTGGCGCGAGATAATCTGTAATTCAGAATTTTTCTTTCTCGCGATATTAAATCTGCTTGCCGAAATGGTTTTATCATATCGGGGCGTAATGGAAAGGCGTCGTCTGCCACAAATACATATGATAAATTCCGGTTACTTCCTGTACACGTTTCACTTGTTGGAATATGCAAATCATTATTATGCAATTTTTTTTTAAAATAAAGTATTTTGTAGTACCCCTCCATCGGATATTCTACCATTGATGCCAACGTCTATGTACATAAATTGGTATTTTGCATTAACAATTGTCATAAGAACCACACTATGAGGTCCTTTATAATTATAAAAATACGATCCACTATTAGCCGGTGGAACAATTGCTATGTGCTTCCCATCTATTGCACCAAGACAGTGAGGAAAGTTCCAGCGTTCTTCATAAATCTTGGCTATTCCTTTCCATTCCTCTTCAGATGTAGGAAACTGGAATATAAATTGTCATATATAGAATAAGCATTGTCATATATAGAATAAGTAGCTGATTGTTTATGCTAGAACACACAAAACAAGAGTATTTGTATTTTTTTCAGAGAGAGAACACTGAGGATTCTTCAAGTACTGATCAACAATATTCATCTAACAGTGTATCTTCAGATAATACAGAGGCCCCGACGACATCTTCAAACAATAATTCATCTCGCCCACCTAAACCTGGTAAAACAAAAAGAAATGAAAGCATAGCGAATGAAGTATTGGAATCGGTACGAGATAACTTTAAACGTCCTCGTCCAGTTATAACAGAAGATCGTTGTGATATTATGGTCAAAACAAATAATAGTCGCAGAAAAACTTATTAACGATTTACTTTTTGAAGCAGAAATAGGAGGCCCAGTCCCGAACATGCTTATATTAATATGAGAGATGTTTTGAGACAAAGTCTACGAAGCTGTGTCCCTGTTCAGCAATATCGGCAAGTGTATCAATCCTTACCTACTTCCACTAGGGCATATACCCTTGTAAATTTTGTTTCTTCCGGAACTCCAAGCCCACCCTGCCTTCCATTTTCCACCAGTCAATATTCAGAGCACCTTTCTCAATCATATCAAGGTAGCCATCTACTAAACAGTCCTCAAGGAAATCCCTACTCTACACAAATGCAAACACCTAAAACTCCGGGAAATCAGCCCGGTGAAACAGAGGTAGTTATATCCATTCCAGATTCTGCAGCAACATTCCTTAATAATTTTAATGTTGATAATGAGTAATTTGTACGTGTTAATAATAATAATAATAAAAATTTTGTCAATAAATATTATTATTAATAAATAACAGTGTTTTAATTGTTCACCTTCAAATAATATCTTCTAAAAACTTTATACAAGGCCTCACATGTTTCAGGAATAATTTTTCCAAGCGCCTGAGGTGAAATAATTGCTGAGAATTTTAGGTCCTCATAACTTCTGCCAGTTGCGAGAAATCTCAAAGTGACTGATAATCTTTCGTGAGCAGAAATACTATTTCTCATAACTGTGTCTTCCTTTTTATTATAGGAGTAACCATTTCAAGTAATTTAATGTATGTTTTCTCGTCCATTCGGAGATAGTTTTTGAAATCTTCTTTTTCAAATTTTAATTCATTCAATAAGTTAACATGACTGCATGTTTTTCTTTTCAATAACCAATGCTTACAGCACATTTTTCGCTTTTTTTTAACTTTTATTTTCAAAATTAAAGCAAGGCCCAACAATGCCAGCGCGTCATCGTCTTCAATCGATGCCATAGTAAAAGGAACTGAAGACCGTACCGGTACACCGGAACGTCCCCATATACATTACCGACGTTCGGTTGACCTGCGCAGGTATACCTGCACAGGTAATCTCTCCGGTATACCGTTGCGTGTATGGCTTACTTTAAAGAACGCGTGAAAACAAAGGACAGTTTTATTATTTAAAAAAGGAATGTCGCAGAAATCGCTTCGAGAATGTTCTATACCTTAAAAAAATTATTCCACATTTCAATAAAATTCAATACAATGTTATTGGCACTTAAACATTAGAAAGTCATACAGAAGAAGAAAAACATTGGAACTATCAACCATTTGACAAAACGTCAACACACAAGTGCCGATGAAATTGAGTTTAACAAATTTAATTGATATCTAAAATAAAATGCAATAATTATAAAAAAAATAAAAATAAAATATTATCATTTTGAATTATTACAATTTGAAAATATGGTGTTGAAAGTATGGTTTTTTCAAAAAAAAAATTATAACAAGAAACACAAAATAAAATAAAAGTTATTAAAAACAATTTATTTTAATTTACTTTATAATAATAAAGTAAGTGAAAAGCAGAGCGGTTTTTTTCTCATGAGGTCAGCGCAGTTTCATTAAGATCAGTCAGAATCCAGCATTATAACGTAGATGCAGATATTGCACAAACATGAAAATAAATCCCAAAAAATATTGATTCTAGCCCGACTACTAACATCCTTCAAAGAAATAGCTATTTTTTGATAAGCCACGCGATTCTCTCTCTAGATCACATGTTCTAGTAGAATAAAACGCATTCATATCGTTCTACGAAAGTCAGTCTCCTCCAAGATTACCCTTTAAGCGCTAACTAGTACTAATAATTCCTTAGCTAATAATAAATGTTTCGACGTAAAGATGATTTTGCAATGAAATATTATGTCCTGAAGAAAACTAATTCAAAACGGAATGAGGGATACATAATAAATGTTCAGGAGGCTGCAAGACACTTTATTTCATCCTTGTTGGTCTATTACCGTAGATGACTTTGCTCTAGGTCTAGGTAATATAGATAACGCAGATGATTTACTAAGGTCTAACATCATCTCTGAGGTTAAAAAAAATAAACGTCTTTAAAAATCAGTGCGAAAACAACAAAAAACTCACCCAATATAATTATAAAGGTTTGTCAAGAATAGACAAATCTATTATAAGTATATTAATGGAAGACGTCGAAAAATATGTTTAGTAAAATAATACTTCAATAAAAATCTTATCCGAATACGAGATTTATTGTAATTAAACACCAAGGTGTTTAAGTGAATTTTGTTCATTAATTTGATAGATCTAAAGGATACATTAATCTTATTTCCATATGTTTTTTTCTTTGCTTTAATTATAAATGTGTATATCATCATCATCATATCATCATCATCATCATCATCATCATCATATCATCATCATATATATTAATACGCTAAGGTTAAGATGTTACTCTCCCTTTTTAGAAAAAATCTCACAACTAATCCACATAAATTATATATCATTTTATAGATAATTGCTTGCTCTACCGGCATTCACAACTAAACAATTTATTATTGCTATTGTTTTTGCAAATTAATTAATTATTAAAATTATATACACAAAACAGCAATGCCGCCATCTAACGGCTAAACGTCAATATGATTGACGGTCGGTAAAATTTTTGTTTAATTTCAAATCCACTCACGTATAAATAAAGTGGCGCTTTAGCTCAATGCTTTTGATACTTGCGCCTCTATATGTCAATTTTAGTAAAATATTTGTTTGATCTGTCATCTGAGCTTTATAATGGAATAAAAACGTAATAAGCAGTGTGCAAAATTAGAAATGAATACCTGCAATCAATTTTGATTTATTAAATTGAGTTGAATAATTTATAATGCGAAGACTTCGCACGGGTCACGCTAGTTTAATATTAATATACTTACTTTTTAATTAGTATTATGTAGTTTTGTCCAGTGCATATTAATGTAAATAGAATTGCGTTTTGATTCTGCTAATATTTTTCTACATGACAAAATTTTTCATAAGTCTAAAATTTATGGATAAATTTTGGATCAAACATTTTTTTTATGGCCAAATATAAAAATTATGTTGTTTAAATTATAAATCATGAATGTGTGTAAACTGAAATAAAAATTATGGCTAGAGAATTGCTCAAAGTGATCATTAAATTTTTTTCTTTTATTTTGACATTTGTTACTCGTTCAAAGCTTTCGCTTTTAGGCTATAGTTTGAGCAATTAATTTATTCATTAATTAATATTATCGTCTAAATACAAAATGTTGCCACAATCGTCGAGTATTTTTTGAAATGGGAAGAGGTTGTTGTAGCTTGGCAGTAAGCAGACATGACGGTAAAACGTACTCATCTACTCCATTAAATTTCTTCTGTTTCGTGTATACGTGCATATGATATGTAAATGATAAGATGTTAATTTCAGTTGCGTTCACTCATGTGTGTCTCAGTGTTTCACATTTACTTACCCCACCCACTTCTTACATCCATAGCATTTCAGTCAGTTTTCCCTGGCCACGCGTTCAGAATGACTGAACAATTATAACATTCATTTCTTTACCTCCGCAGTCATACTTTTGACATTGTGTTGTTGTCAAATATGAGTTTTTTTTTAAACGAAATCATAGAACTTTTCACAGAGACATTCCATATACTTCTGTTTTAATAATACACAGTATATATTTGTTTCACTTTTATGTTAGAAAAAATTAATTTGCTTATATATTTGTCGCCAACACTTGTATCACTTGTGTACCTAGACAAATGATAAGTACGGAAAATTATGTATAGCCGCTCTCAATTCGATAGACTTTTGATCTTCTTAACATTCGCAAGAGAGCCATTTTTGTTCTTCATAACTTTCGTAAGAGCGCTCATTCATTCGATCAGCCATATGTACTCATCGTTTAATATCATCCTCTTATTGTTTTTACTCATCCTCTTTTTATTTACCAATAAACTTAGGAAATTTACTAGAATCAAATAAATGGTGAATATACTCATCCGTTCTATTAATCGAGAAGAAGTCAGTGTTTTTGATCTTATTAGTGACGATTTTTGAAAAGAAATGATCATTTTCAAAACGACTGTTATCAGTAAATCCTGTTAATTTATTTAATTGTGGCTTATCACGAACATGTCCCGAAATTTTACAAGTGATTGATTTAAAAACGTTTATAATGCTCTTTTAAATCACGTAAAAGTTCTACAATATTTTGTCAATATAATTTTAAATGTTGTGGTTAAACAAATTAAAAACATTTGTTTTTGATTTACACGATTTCAATATTTATTATTATAATGTGGAAATCCTTTATTACAAGGATCGTCCTTTCTCACTCATTCACCTCTTTCTCCGATCTGTACTCACAATGAAATGTAGTTAATATCACAAATATTGATGACTTATAATGGTACATTAAAACTGTTTACTAAATGCAGCATCCCCATGTCACTTTCAAATCTGTAATTAAATATAAGATATTAATATATTTTCTATTCATAAAATTTCAACGGTTTTATTTAGTATTACCTATTTATCTATACTGAAATTAAATAACTAAATCTTGAGGAATCCTGATGAGGAGTATATCAGTATTTGATTACTTATAACCTTAGAATATAGAGTAATCCAGAAGGCGCATACGCACAAATCACTTCGCGGTCGCGGTGAAGCCAAAAATCGGCGGAGGGGGCACCGCGCTCTGCCTACTAGCGCCCTCCCCCAACGCGCACGCCAACAGAATAAATTTACCCACGGACTTCAGGAAATCGACGCATATAAATATATTTGCTTGCAGGAGTAGGATTCAGATTTGCATCAATTTATACGGTCATGGCTTGGCTTATATGAAGTATTTTTAAGGCCGCCGTGTTAAATTCTGACCACAACTAATGGCCAAAGTATATAGATTAAAATTATTTAAAAATTTTGTCACATTTTACCATTTTATTCATCACTTAACACTTTTAATACAAAAAGAAAACAATTTATCTTAGTGTCTTAAAGTAAAAAGAAATGTGAAAAAGCCCATAATAAAAGTTTAAAAATATTCGATCTCATACTAAAGAAATTCAAAATAGAACGAAACAATTATTTATATTAATTAGCATTCAATGTCGTGATAAAATTTCTTCATATTTTAAACAATATCGGTTCGCATTTTGAATAAATTAAGGAAGACGGCGGAAATGAATGAATGTAACATGTGTTTCTTGATGTAATCCTACATATAGTGATTATATACGCAATACGTAAAATATTCTAAAATTTAATACGATAACGGGAATTCAATCGTTACACTAAATTCTCCAACGACATTTTCCATATCCCAATTTTTTTACAAATAAAATTTAACATTTTTCAGTATCGAGCAATTAAGATGTTTTAATTTGGGTAAACAATTTTTTAAGAGGTGACAACACCAATAAAAATGGCGCGCTTCTGTTGATAATAATCCACTTCGATATTTTAAAATTGCATAGTTAATTGAAAATGAAATCAAGTAATAGTTTTTACGTATGAAAAGTAATCCCCATTTGTTTCTTTTGCAGTCCAGTGATATTTTTGCAGGTGGGAATAGCACAAGCCGGCATTTTAAGCTATATTGTCACGTAGAAAGCATCATAACCTTTCATAGCTGTGTCTTAAGTTGTACTGACAGCCGTGTTTTGAAACTACGCATTTTATGCGTAGTTTTTTGGACACACTTTTGCGCGTGTTCTCGCCTTCTAGAGTACTCTTTATTCTATGCTTATAACAATGCTTAAATACCCAAACATTCATTTTGTTTCCTAAGAAGAAATGTACCAATTTAGAATGTTGCTTTTGAAAGCGCTTTTCACATTTTTTCTTACAGCAGAGAGACAAGGTGTGATTTAATTATTTGCATCGTGGTGATTTGGATTATTTGTCAGAATTGACAAATAATCCAAATCACCACGATTAGTATAAAATAAATATCTATCCTGTCAACTTTGTGAAAAATGTTTATGAGCAATTAATATTGGAATATAATTTATATTACAATTATAATTTTAATATAAATTGATAATTAATATGAAAAGCTAAAAGAAAATTTAGAAAATGTGAAAAGAATGATTCTACAAAAATAATTCATTTACATTAGCATTATAACCACCATCATTAAAGTCAAAAGGTTATAGAAGTTTTATAGATGTTAACAATGTCAAAAGGTTTGTAGGATGCTTATTTAGAAAACGAGAAATAAAGTATAATCCTTTTTTCATTCTCCCTGACTGTACAATATTTTCTTAATATTTGATGTTGTGAATAAAAATCATACGTTTAATAATAACTGATATTTGTTTTAAGTTAAGCGGTAAATGTAGTCAGTCATGTAATGATCAATCAAATATATTTGGCCAATAATAAATACGTAGAGAGATAACTCGAATCACTCGAGGTGGAGAACAGGAAATATAAAAGTTATTACGCTAATATTTTTAACGTATTCACAATTAAAGTTTAAAAAAATATATACTTTTCTGTACATTCTCATCCTTAACCTTTTTATGCAAAGATATGTAGAATAATTTTAAAAAATAACACTATTTATTTAATAATTAAAAAGAAGTGCGACTTAAAAAATCTCAAATTTTCATTCAGCTTTAAAAATCCTCTATCTCCATTTTTCCTCATAAGGGGGGATGGCGGGGTTAGATGTTGAAAATTGGGAATAAAATGGTTACTTATGAAGAGCAATAAGTACAAAACAAGACAATAAAATCAGATGCTGGGTCAGTTTCGATATATTAATGCGAATAGATCTTTGAAGTAGCTTGTAATATTTTAACTGTGCAAAAATTAAAAATTATAATTATTTTTTTAGTTAAAAATAAAATTATTCTTTCTTTCTCGCCGTCAGTAAATAATCTATAAAAAATAAATTCTAATTTTAAATATAAAATAATTATAACTAGTAATATCCTCAGTATAATAGTACACGTAATATTCTTTCAAATATAATTGTGCCATTTTCAGTTACAAATTTAAAAAAAAAATTATAACTTCCAAGACTTCTGACTTTACTAGAGGCCTTCTAGAATGCTATAAAATTGACATTCCCTTTTGTTCACTACTCATAATCTCTCCGGGTCAATCCTAATTTTTCTATTAATTGGCATGTGACATATCATTTTATGAATAAAAAAGATATTTAAACTTAACATTGGAAAGTCTCTTGATTTAAATATTAATCGTACTACTCGAGTACTGTACAAGTATAGTACTGGAGCAGTGAGAATACTGTACTAGCACACCCGTCTACATTGCAGCGCGCGGACGTGTTTGAAAGAACTCCGTATAAATAATTCCCTTAAAAATGGTAGTTTCTGTTTCTATAAATCCTACATATAGATGTAATTGTGCTGCGATACGCTTAAAATATAGTGCAATAACAGAATTTAAAAAAAATTAAATGGCGTATGGAAACGTGAATTTTGGTTTCTTGTTTTAAAATCTCGGAACTCATTAGTTTTAAGGGATACAACTAGAAGCGAATCAACTATTAAAGTTAACTTTTTGGTTCTGTTTAATTAGCGGATTATTTAGTTTTAGTGACGATTAATTTCAAATCACAAAAAAGAAATCACACATAGCGGCGAGACGCTATTTATCGCCAACTTGCTGGCGCTATACTTGGTTGTCTAGGCAATCGGGTAACGCAGCGGCCGAATGGTCATTTTGCTGGAAGATACAGCCTCGCATTAGCTGCTACCCATGTTTACCTGGATGGACGGCCGGTTGACATCCATTTCATTATTTTATTTACGTATCACACACACGAACCATCGTCGTTATTTTAGAATATAAACGTATTTTGACTTATTTGTGTACTTTTAGATTTAATGCTAGTCTACGAGTAGCATTACGTTGTACTTTTAGACTCAGTTTTGGTTTAAAAGAGTTAGTCTTTTTAAATTTTTTTTTAGTGTTAATTAAAGACTTTTATATTTGTCTTCTTTTCCATTTTCGGTTTGAATATGTGACTATTGTGTAATGCACGTCCGTCGCTTGGAACTTTATTAAATTAGCAAATACCGTAGGAAAATGGGATTGGGCTTTTGATCCGTAAGGGGTGGGGGGGGGGGTTGGGCAGACTCCTTTCTTATATGCACATGGACCTCCGTAAGGTTCTTATGGGTAAAAACATGTCCACCAAAGTTGTTCAGTACGTATTCAATACAACTATAAAGGAGCGCAGAACCTCCCGACGCTTACTGATATAAGTCTTGAGGAAATCCTGGAGGAAGAAGTGTACGAACATGACTCAATGGAGTATAGTTCTCTCTTCTCCCCCTCTATAGCCTTTGAGAATAGCAGCACTGGCCCCAATGAAGCTATTAAAGCGGTGTTAGACGAGAGCTACGCTATCATTGGCGCTTCTGATAGAATCTCATCATCAGCTAAGGAGAGTATGCTAGAATCCTACATGGCGATTTTAACTCCAGGAGTCTGGGTAGGAGCTAACGTTCATTCGTAAAGATCTTAAACTAGTGACTGCAGATAAAGATGCAGCTCGAAAGGAATACTAGACCCTGCCTTTTAAAGGAACTTTAGCGCCTATCTCCTAGAGCGCTGCGTTGCTGGCGTGTATAACACCACAAATTAAGGATCTCAGTCCTGAAATGCGCAAGGACTCACAGTCCAAATACGACCTGGGTATCCAAATTATAAGAATTTCCAAGATTCGTAATGGTGGAGTTTCTTGAGATGGAGAATGCTTCAAAGCGGCAGTAGGAAGCGGCCTCCTCTGTCGATGGTCTTAAAATTGAAGAAAAGAGGGAAACATTTTCCTCAATTATCATCTACGATTTCCGAGGAAACTCATTCTTGAACAATGTAGAAGTATTAAAAGTGGAAAGTATGCACAACTCTATTTTAGTACTCAATAGCAACCGGACGAGATCGGTATCGGCTGACACCAACGCGTAATCTAATTTTTGGTTCTGGAAGCGCCTTAATCTGCGTGGAAAAATCCTAGTCCAAATGATATGACCATGGAGTTTCAGTCTAGGGTGGCTGTCAGTGTCCAGAGAAGTTAGGCAAGTTTCATCTAGACCCATAAAAGTAGAACCCCTTGTGGAACTCCAAGCTGAAGACACTGCGGAGATAGTTTGGTCGAAAAAAATCTGACTATCAGCGCGCTAAGAACCATAAAACGGCTCGGTATTTATAATAGAGGCTCATCGGGTAACTTTAATTGATGGTTATGGGTAACCTAAGGAGGGATAGGCGATCTCTTTTCCGTAACTTCGTAATTCAAATGGATAACACGGATCCTTGGGGAGCCGTGTTAACCATCGTAACGTGCCAAGCTTCTTGAAACTCTTTGCTTTAACGCCCGTACAAAAACCGATTGGAGTTATACCGGTGATATCCGTGAAACTTTGGAGTATCTTCTGACATCAAACTTCCCTGACAATGACTCTGAGCTTGGTACTGTCGAACAGTGATGCATCGAAAATCCTGTTATCATATTCCCAGTTAGTGGTTTTGATCTGGACCGTCGTCATTTGGAACTAGACGACTCGCAAAGTCCGAATTAAGTTCTAGGCATAGACAATAATAAGATTACAAAGGCTTTGAACTTTGACCAGAAGTTGCCCGCAGGATCGGTCCTCAGTCCCATTTTGTGGAATGTCTTGTCCGATGGTGTATTCGCGATATCCCTTCAGGGATGCATTACCATAGCATATGCGAATGACATTCTGCCGATGGTCGGGGGAGCGGGCTGCAGAAAATTACAAAATCAGGCAGCTGACACCCTCGCTAGGTTACATAACTGGGGCATTAAAAAATTAGCTCAGCTTTGCTCTACAAAAGTCCGAAGCAATCCTCTTCAAGGGCAGACTGGCGAGGGAGCCGTCTATGGTGACGGCTGGTGCCAGGACCGGTGTGCGGGATCAAGCAAAATAACTGGGCATGATCCTTGATGCACAGAGGAGCTTTTTACCACAAGTGCCATGGTCCGGCTTGATGGTGTCTAGTGGGTACTGAATAACTCTACCCTAGGGCTGATGTATACGGCAATGTACATTGGTATATTGACCTAAGTGCCATCGGTTGGGGCTCCGTGAATCGTTGGAGTCCAACAAGTTAGACGGGTTGTGCTGATGTCGCAGCGTTCGCCGCTGTTTGCGCTGACCAAAGCTCATAAAATCTGCTCAACGGATGGGTTGCCGGTTTTGGCGGAGGTCTGCGCGGTGTAGTCCCGTGACGCAGGACATTATTCACGTTTTGTTCCACTGCAGTGAGAATGATGATGCGCTTAATGTTTTGTTCGAGAGCTGGCGTCAACACGATAATAGAATAGATTCCTTACGACGTGATTTCTTTAGTCACCGCGACTTGGCTCAGAGTGGAACTATTTTTGAGACATTTAGAGCCTTCGTAAAAAACGTTCTATATATAAACTCAGGTGCTGAATGGCTCATTAAGCAGAGACAGTCTATAACCCTGTGTCTTCTACTAATATATATTGTTTGATCAAAAATGATTTTGATGGTCAATAATCGGAAAAACCAGTCACTCGTGTAAGTAGTGATGCCAAATTTAACTCCTTTTTTATATGGTAAATAATTTAGATATTTTCTCTAAATTTGCCGTTAATGAGTTATATACCATTTGATGCATATTGATCAGTATTTTCTATTAATATATATATCGTTGTGATCAAAAATGTTTCTAATTTTAAAAAGGAGAAGAACTCATGGGTTTAAATGTAATAATCAACTCCTTATACATTGCTTGCCTTATACATTTACATTTGTTATGCTATGCATTTCCCGTTGATCACTTATCCTTCATTACATGCGTAGTGATTAGTATTTTCTATTATTGTAAGTTTTGTTGTCATAAAAGATGATTTCGATAGTTGAAAACAAGAAAAACAGTCTCTCTCATAAGTGATTGCACGTTAATACAAATTATATTTTTGTTAATTGCGCTAACTTCTGACTTAAAATAAATCGTTCAATTGCTTAAAAAAATCAAACGATTTTCTGCGAGAAATGTAATAACAAAAAGACGTCATAAAATTTTTCAGTTTTTTTAATACCAATAATAAAAAAATGCGACTTTTTCTATATTCCTGGAAAATCTAAATGTTTCATTTACTGAATTTCGTTAATTCTGAGTTTACAAAGTGAACCTTTCCCGTCATTATCGCCTTCTCTATCTCATCATTTCAAATTTTTTACAATTATAGTTTAGATCAGTGCTATTCAATAAAGTAAGAGTATAAAGTGGACAAACTACTCATGCAAACATTTTGAATAGTATTGTCACGTAGGACATTATTATTGAAATACAATTTCAACAATGAGGCCAAAGCTGCAATTAGATTTTGTTTTAAGCAACTAAACTGCATAATTAAAACATACGTCTTTGTTATGCGTAAAACTCGTGTAAATACGTGATCGTATATAATGAACAAAAAGGTAGCTCCGACTAGAGGTCACACACGCACTATAAGAAAGAAATAAATTGACAAGAAGGGACATATATTAAAGAGATAGTTTTAATGATGGCAAGGCAATTAACATGTCTTTCGAGGATTACGTTTAGGTACAGGACTAACGTCTATTACATATATGGCCATTGCATATGATATTTTACGAAGGTTATTTTGCTCTTGTAAGTCAGTGTAAAGAGAACTAGATAAAGCAAGCAGGACCGGTATTACCCCTAACGCAGCATGCGCCCCATTTGCTGCGCGGGCATAGTTCCAAACTGCCAATTGCTGCTAATAGGTTATTTATGTTTAAATAATTGTTCTATAAACTATCTTAAATTTTTCTTAAAGTAGTAATAAATAATAATAAATATTAGTCAACTGTAATATTTTCTAACAGTATTTATAATCTAATAAATAGGTAATTGAGATGATTATTTTACGTGTTGCACACAAAACAAAAACTAACAAAATATGATATTTTTGGTCATTCTTGGACATGTAACGGTGGATGATGAGATCTTCCTTGCAATGTAATAAATTTTGTATGATTTCTTGAATATTTATTCAACGATTCTTTAATTAGGTCGATTGATATTCCGGCTTCCCTTCATACTTTATAAACCTTTCCTTTTTAGCATAGCGAAGAGTAATTTCCTTAGTCAATGGAGAATAATATTTATATAATAATATTTAATTATGGTAGACTGCAGTCTAAGCGCTTTGACTGATTTTGATAAATACTGCGACGTAATATTCGTTTTGATTGCATAAACGAGATTTTAGGAAACCCAATTGGTAGTCATTAAAAATAAGTACGATGAAAAAAAAATGTTTTTGTAAAATTATTTTCTTATCAATTTTGATGTTAAATTGAATACCTTAAAGTGGTAATTCAAGGAACGTACAGAAAATTTGAGTAATGTGAATAATATTTTAACCAAACAAGTAATGATGGAAATAAAGGTTTCCGAAACTTTTCAATTTCCATTACAATTTCCTCTTCTAAAATGTGTTATTTGATTATTTTATTCGTTTGTTTACACAAAATAATTTCTATTTTGTAAAGTTGGTTCTGGTATAGGATAAGTTCTCTAGTATACCATAATACAAACGGTATATCATGAAATAGGAATTGTTTGGGGAATTATATCTAAGAAAAAATATATGTTATTTAAGGCGTATTGATTTACCTGTTAACTTACGGGAAAGTGAAAAAAAAATTATTTATGTATAACACACTAGTAAATGCACTGTTGGTTACTAATGCATAAAGATGTGATTAGATTGGTAATCTCATAAATAAGTAGACTTATTGAAAAATATAAGTTTTGGAGAGAAAAGAAATGTGATTTATTACGAAATATGAAAATGATTTATGTAACAATAAACTATTGAATATATTTGGCGTTAATTTTGTAGAAATTCATTATTCACTATTAAATGAAACTACGTGATGTAGTATTATTTCTACTTTCTTTAATTCTTTACCACGACCTAGGTTTCGTTGTATTACAACATCTTCAGGAGGGATATTAGCAAAGATCTTTGCTACACTATTTCGTTGTATTACAACATCTTCAGGTGGGCTATTGGCAAAGATTTTGCTAATATCCCACCTGAAGATGTTGTACTACAACGAAACCTAGGTCGTGGTAAAGAAATTAAGAAAGTAGAAATAATACTACATCACGTAGTTTCATTTAATTGTGAATAACAATTAACTGTAAAATCAGTATCAAAACTATACATATATATATATATATATATATATATATATATATATGTATATATATATATATATATATATATATATATATATATATATATATTTGTATATGTATATATATATATATATATATATATATATATATATATAATACTGTAAATCTGCTCTCTAGATACTATGTACAAATATCTTCTCGTGGTGGTTTCGAATTTTATTGTCATATATGGTAGTATAATATATTTTTGGACAATTCTACTTTTACGCCAAATAAGAGCAAACACTATAATGGTGATCGTATAAAATTATTATGAACATAACATTTATATTATTTCATTTATTCATATTCAAGACTAGTGCTTAAAAATTATGGTTCTAAATTTATATAAAATTGCAATTAAGCAATGTTAGTAAGGATCATATTAGCATGAAACATTGTTAACTTAATTTATCCATTCCACTGAAACTAAATATTACCAAAATAATGGAATGTAACCAGTCCCACTGACACTATATCTTGTATTTTTGTAGGTTTTTCAAAGATTTGATAAAAAAATAAGGCTAAAGGAGGCGTACTGTTCACTTCAACACTTTCCAAATGGTAATTAAAAAATTTAAAATAATATATAAAACTCTAGTATCTGTGAAATTGTGATTAATATATAAAACTCTAGTATCTTGTAGCAACAGTGTCAAATTGTGATTAATATATAAAACTCTTATTGTGATTAATATATAAAACTCTAGTATCTTGTATCAACAGTGTCAAATTGTGATTAATATATAAAACTCTAGTATCTTGTAGCAACAGTGTCAAATTGTGACTAATATATAAAACTCTAGTATCTTGTAGCAACAGTGTCAAATTGTGATTAATATATAAAACTATAATAATATATAAAACTCTAGTATTTGTGAAATTGTGATTAAAATTTTTGAATTGAAATATTACACGTTATCTTTGACCAAAGTGCTTTATACTTTATAAGCAAAATAGATAAAATACTGTGTTTCATTCATAAATATATTTTATTTTTAACCTATGCCCGAAGCTAGCGGCGTTTTTCATAGAAACGGTATACAACAATTAAATTTCCAAACATAACCTAATGTAAACGCCGTTGGTCGACAGATTATAGGAATGGAACTAGTCTAAATGAACTATCTTCTTTTATTTTTGTTGTTTTTTTAAAAATATTTTTTATTTCGTATAATATTTTAATTTTTATTTTTTGGCAACTTTAGATGCGATAAACAAACGGTACATGAACGTGATTACAATACAAGGGTTTCTTGATTCACTAAACCTTAAAAAATAACGTGAATGAGAAAATAAGGAAAATGGTTGTGCCAGGGAAGTGACGGTTAATTATACATTTTATTGCAAAATAATGTTTTCTCAATTTCAGGATATAATGTTCTACAAAATAAACTATCCGACGAATTTTAAAAGCTTTCAATAATTTTTTTTTAAGAAACGTTAACATTTTATTTTTATTAATATTTAATATATTTATAAATAGAAATCAATTCAAGTAATATTGAATTAAATCTTTACTTTCATAGAATATCTAATACATTAAAAATATAAAAGGTTCAAAAGTTCAAGAAAAAGCTACATATGAATTTGAATTCATTTGATAATTTTAAATTATAGGCAAATTTTGAAATGACGAAATCGACATATAATCATGCGATAATAATATTTCAAGGATATATTTACAAATAATTTGTTAAATATAAAACATAATAATAATATTTTTACACTTTGAGACTATCATGATTACTCAATTCACTTTGTGAACTAACTGAACTGAGTAACGTTGTGAACTACGTAAAATACTTTCAAAAAGTAAAAAATTCGCGAGAGTAAAATAATTATAAACCGGATGATATTTAAATAAATAAAAATTTAAAAAATAACGGAGCGATGTTAATGAAGACTTGTTGTCAAAAAAAGATAACATGTAATTTTTGTTCTTATTCAATAAATATGATTTAAATGAAAGGGGTATAATACCGGTGGTTGTGGTTCCATTACTTCTGATATTACGACCCCTCTCTTTTGCGGAGTCATTGCCTCTTGGTATCAGTCAATACTGCAAAGTATGCAATATCTCAAAGTGCTTTGCGTCTACTTAACATACTAAATAATAGAATAATTGGTTGGTTTGGTAATAATATATAAAATAGTATTTAGGTAAAATTATAAAAGGGCTATTGAGTATCTTATTGGATTTATTATTTAACGACGGATACAATTCTTTTACCACATTGGAATAATAAAATACTAATGTTTTCTTTAGGAAATATTATACAAATTTCATTTATAATTCTATGTGTTCTAGGTGCATTTTTATTTTATTGAGATAATGCGAATTTCTTAGTGCGTGAAAATATCAACCTTATTTAAAAATGTGACTGTTTATGGACACATTTTGAACAAGATGGTGATAAGGTAAAATACAATTTTAGCTCACTTGTTGTTTCAATAAACGGTGGTAAGATGTATAATAAGCTTGATCCTATGAAAAATAAATAAAATTCTGTGCGAGATTTAATACGAAAGCAACTGTTATTGGAACAGAAATAATAACACGCGGTCGGCCAATAAATGATGTATCTGAGTATAGGCCTAGGTTTTTCAGCCAATCTAATTAATTATAGTTTGTCATTTTTTAAGGAAAGTAGTCAATGTTTGTACATTGTACTCCATAGAAAGAGAGAACGTTTTGAAGTATGTATCAGTCTGTAAAGAACCCACCACCTTAAACTTTTCTTTAGATTTTCTAAAATATTTTCAGTTAAAGATCTTAATACTTATAGGAATAATATTATGTGGTATACATAGGTATTGAATACAAAACATCATGATTTGATTACAGTTCATGGTTTTCGATGATTACAGTAATTTTACGGTCAACTTCAAAGACAATATCTTTAAATATAGTTTTAGTTTTTTTTTTAATATTTATGTCTTCAGAAGTTTGATTATAGATATGAGGAAATAAATCGATCGAAGGCAATAAATTATCTTTTTACATCATCCTACAATCCGCGTCATTAACACGTTTTAAAATCTCCTAATAACATTTCAACTAAACCGAATACTTCATACACTTCGTTGGTCGTATCGACTGAACGTTGTGCTTCCAATTACCCAGTAAATACCAATTATTTCACAAAAGCTATTTCTAACAAAATTCGCGCCAGAATAAATGGGAATTTATTGTCCATCCTCGAAAATTATTTACCTTTTCACTAGTTGCTATCACAATTTTAAACATTTTATTTATGACCTATTAAAAAATACTGCAAAAATTCTATGTCTATTACTATATATATAATGTTAAGAAATATATGCTTCGAAATAAAACGAAAATTAGTGACTTCAATAAGTACAAAAACAGATTATAGATCTTTCTTAACAATGAGTCTTCCATAAGATATATATATATTACTATATATTACTATATATTATTCTATATATTACTCCTATAAGTATTAAGATCTTTAACTGAAAATAATTTAGAAAATCTAAAGAAAAGTTTAAGGTGGTGGGTTCTTTACAGACTGATACATACTTCAAAACGTCCTCTCTTTCAATGGAGTACAAAGTACAAACATTGACTACTTTTCTTAAAAAATGACAAACTAAAATTAATTAGATTGGCTGAAAAACCTAGGCCTATACTCAGATACATCATTTACTATTAAATACAGCTATATCACAGCTTATCGACGAATCAGAGAGTGAAGTTGGATGAAACTCTAGAAGAGGTAAAATTTCATCCGCAATAAAAATTTCACTGCGGCAAGTATAGGCGTGAACAGGTGATTTGAAACAATCTCGACACGATGTCTATTAGTTCCAATATTTATGGGGGAACAAACAAGTTACATGTTTCCTGGCCCGTACCAATAATATTAAAAAGACTTTATAATTTAAATTTTATGAAGTGTAAAAATATTTCAGAAAGCTGAACAGACAACAGCGAAAAAGAAGCCGTGTTTCTTGGAAGAAGGTTTAGAATTAATATTTTAACATATTGTTATCTAACTGCATGTAATACTGAAAATGGTTTCATAATAAACTCACATTACATCATGTAAACCTTTTTAAAAATTATTATACGAATTTAGTGTCAGTCTGTTGATCAGTTGTAATAAAACCCATTCTGTAATCCTCTTCAAGTAAATTAAGAAATGACGAAAGAATCAATGTGATAAATAAGCAAAACTGGTGACATGATGATAACCCCGAAATTATCACCAGTTAATAGGTACGTTCTGATGTTTAATTTCGCCGACTTTTACGAATTACCAACTTGGAACTATAATTGAAAAAATTATGTCAAATAATAAAAAAAAACTGGCAACAAATGCAAAAAATGTAGATACATTAGATAACGACCACTGAAATCAAATTTAAAGTCTTTTAAGTAAATATAGAATCATCAGATACAAATGTATTGTTGTTGTATAAACTGGTGCATTTTCGTTCGAATTAAACAAATTTTCTACTCGAGCGTGTAGAGGTAAATGAGATCTTTGAGATACGGAAATACTTAGAAATTTTTCTGCAAAGTCGCTAGTATACGGTGCTTGAACATCAAATATTAAGAATTTTTGTAAATAAAATACGATACGACTAATGGATAATACAAGAAAAACTTATTTGTTGTGGTCGGTAGACTCATTTTAAAATAAACATATACCCTCGTAGTACTACCCCGAATTGCACTTTATTATATTACCAAAATAAGAATTTTTTTTTAATATTTAAAATTAAAGACTAATCTTTCACAATATTCTTTTATTCGTTGAGTATTCGATTTCATACTTTAGTATATGAATTATAATTACCTTATTTTCCCGTGAATTAAACTATAATCATTATACAGCAATAGATTTGACACCAGACAGCATTTGCCCCAAAGCTAGATTATTTGGTAAAAGCAATTTGCGATGTCTACAAACACAAGATTTAGTAACATAGTGCTATATAAAATTTAGTAATGTTTCATTTTACTGATTTTAAAACGTCTTTTTAAATGTTTCAAACCAGAATTAGAAAGTCGAAGTCACGATCTAAGTCTAGTCAGGGTATTTTGCCAAGAAATAGAAATACAAATTTTAGTTTGGACAGTGGAATTTTCATTTTGGAAGACTTGAGTGTCATAGGTGAAACAGGCGGCGAAAAAAGTTTTTCCGAAGAACCATATTAGATATCGAATAAAAGCTTTACTAAAATATAAATACAAAATATAAAACCTAATGTTTTATATCAGTTTTGTTTTACAAAATTCTCAGGTATCTCCCCGAAATCACGGCTACAAAAATATTTTGGAAACAGGTTAGAAAATTCTGGAAAACCTGAAAAAAAGTCTGTAAGATAGGTTATAAGGTCTTCATGAGTCGAACATTTTCAGCATTTTTTATGATTTTTATTTTATAAATAAATTTTATTATATTGTAAATAATTATTTAATAGGCGTTCGTTTGGGTTTGTTAATTTGTTGTCATGACGTTATTTGTAGATATGAAATTATCTTTTTACAACTAATATCATATGGCAAGGAATTATTATGAAATAAGTATTGCGGTATGGAGCGAAATTATAATTAATAGGCTTGTTAAGTATGAGTAGAATTTGCACTACTTCTATACATACAGACATATGTAGTAACTTTAACAGGTGTATACATATAATTTCAATTCTCAAAAATATTTAATTAATAGGCTTGTTAAGTATGAGTAGAATTTGTTAAGTATGAGTAGAAATTATAATTAATAGGCTTGTTAAGTATGAGTAGAAAAGGCTTGTTAGAAAAGAAAATGATGAAAAATGAGTGGAAAAGGCTATGAGTAGAAAAGGCTTGTTAAGTATGAGTAGAAATTATAATTAATAGTAGAATAGAATTATGAGTAGAAAAGGCTTGTTAAGTATGAGTAGAAATTATAATTAATAGGCTTGTTAAGTATTAGTAGAATGAGTATAATTATATATAAGTATGAGTATAATTAATAGGCTTGTTAAGTATGAATAGAATTATGAGTAGAAAAGACTTGTTAAGTATGAGTAGAAATTATAATTAATAGGCTTGTTAAGTATGAATAGAATTTGCACTACGTTAATTCTATACATACAGACATATGTAGTAACTTTAACAGGTGTATACATATAATTTCAATTCTCAAAAATATTTGGTCGATTACTTACAATATTTTTACCATTAAATATTTGGTTCCTGTTATTTAATTAAAATTATGAGATATTTAGAGCAGAATTAGGCTTCCTGCGTGATATGGCATTATTGAGATAGATCTGTTAATAAAATGGGTCTAAAAATAACAAACTGGAAATCGCTTTATTCCACTCAACCATAGCACGTACATTACGCTATAAACATCAATAATCGGCAAAGCACGACAGTTCGGTATAAAAATTAAAGTTAACGACGGTCATTCTGTTATCAGGTCATCGAAGAACCCAAGGGTATTCAAGGTCATCGAAGAACCCAAGTCATACTGCCATTTAACAAGATAATAAAAAAAGAGTCCTGAGATTGTAATTCTGACTCACTTTTGATTTATAAAATATGAGTTTAATTGGCAGTTGTTAAATCTGTTGATCTCCGTATTTAAAATCTAATATAATTCTGCTGCGTACTATAAGTATTAAAAAAAACATGAAAACAAAAATCTTGAGAAAATTGGCCAAAATCCTCTTAGAACAGGAGGTAAATAAATTATATTTTTAATTGTTTTGCTGCACATTCATTGATATTTTATGTGTTGCCACAGATGGACAGATATGAGGTAATTGCAAATAGAATTTAATCACTTATTTCGTCATGGAAATTCAAAATACTGAACAAAAAAGATTCACATGAATTGCATCGAATCGCATGCTGTAACTTAAAATCTTTTCATGGAAAGTAAATATTATTCCTAATATTTTTTTTAAACTCGGTACCATGTCAACCAACTCTAATTTTCAAATATAGTGGTTCCATTAATAGGAGTTTTTCATTCACAATTTTCGAATTGTGCCCACTGTGATGGCGACAGGGTGTCAGAGATATATTATTATATATATTATAGTGGTGCAGTATTATGTTAAATACGTTATATTTCAGAAAAATATTGGAACGTTTTTTTCGTTTAATTACTGCGCCGCTGATTGTCTCCATCACAGAAATATGCCTATTGCGGTATCTCGGAGGCTTTTGATTTTTCAGCTGATTTCTCTACATCTTCACCTTCACCTTAAAATTTATGTATATATGGTATATATAAAACACATACATACATATATACATGTTGCTTAATTTAGTGGTTACAATTAACGATTGCAATATGGCGGAAATTATTATAAGGCGATTTTATCGGAAAGTTATAGAATTTAGATCTTACGTATACAGTTATGATGGTAAATTATAAGAAAACATTTTATTATTATCGATATTACGTGTCTTTTGAAGTGTTCGAAACATGTTTAAGATATGTATCGTTACAAATGGTGTCAGAAAAATTCACTAACCTCTTCTTTCAACTAATATTACCACTCGCAATCGGTTAACTCTCTCAAACCACTTTCACCAATATTCCATATGTCTTTGGGCTTAAGTTATATTTACTCATAAACTCTGAAAAACTTATTTATGTTTGGTGAAACTATCCTTTAACTTCAGCAATGTAACCAATGAGATGAATCATTAATCGAAGCAAAATAAATGGTCCTTCGCTTGTGAAAATGAATTAACGTCATTTGTGAGAATTATATTTTATCAACTTAAGTGGTAGAGCCATCCATTTCTAAAATAAAGTAATGAAAATAAACGATGAATTTCATAATGAATGTAACAGAGGTTTACTAAGTATCATATACTCGGGAAAATAGGTATGTCACTGAAAGCATCTAAAGATATAAAATATGACGGCATTAAAAATAATTGGTCTTGATTGTTAACGAGGAAAAAGCTGAAATATTTTGAAATATGGAAGGGAATATATTAAATATAAGACTTTGACTGAGATAATATAATTAATAAACCTAAATTACCGACATCAATAATTAAGTTATTAATATAATATGTACGAAATAATTTCAAATGGTTGTTTATTCTAATTAATGTTTTAAATTAGTCCAAATATTAACAGTAGAGACCACTTTGAGGCTATCGAAACAGCTACAAAAAATAATTTATATGACAATAGGAAATGTAAAAAATTAAATAAAAAACTTAAATACATTTGTCTTTATTCACGTAAAGTAACTTTATTTCTTATCTGTTAACTTTGCAAGCGCGCGACGTGTCACTACAATTCCATATCGCTCGCGTGGTATACTACGAGGGTTGACCCAATAGGATTCGATCTTTCTGTCATATGAATAATAAACAGCTGCAAGGGGCGTAAATATGCAGCAGCAGGAGAAGTATTGCCAAGGTTGCATTGCAAAACTCAACGCGGACGCACCTCGGCTCGAATAGCTTTCGCGGCAACCTGAAAAGAAAATCGTGCTATTTTGTACACGACATTACGGCAATTTATTTACGAAAGAAAATACTGAATCCATGAAAATTACATAATCAGTACGGTAAGAGAGATTATATAATCAGTATGGGAAATTGATATTATCCAAGTTTAAAGTAAATTTCTGGTGTAAAAGATTTCGTGGACAGTAAAATACTGTGCATACCGATGGCACCAAGGCTATTGGAAAATTAGGACCTTAAGAAAAAAATCAATAACATTCATGAAGTCAGCGAAAAAAAAATTTGCTTGACACTATCAAAAATTCAAAAGAATGAAAAAAGGCTATGAAATTGTCTATAGTACTATGGAAGCGAAACCTTTCGAAAAATTTATGGACGATGAGGTAAACGTTTTTGAATGATAACTATTCATATTAAAATTATTGAAGGTTACTAGTGCGTGTAAAACAGAACATTCCCATATCACATAGTGACATGTGATAATATCTACGTGCATACGTACTCACTCGAAATTGAAGACAACGCGTATTGGAGATAAAGAGGTAAAGAATTCGAGTCGAGGGAAAATTATTTGTCTGCGAAGAAAATCTTAGCAATAGTTTTTGAACTAAAATAATACTAGTTACTGATATTCTTCACAATCCGAGAACAAAGAACACAGAAATTAATGTAACATTTTTGAGTATGTTTACTCGACCAAATGGCTTGACTAACTCATCCGAGACGTGTTATTACTGCACCATAATACCAAAGCACATATCGCTGCTAAACACAAAAAAGTGGCTTGGATGTATAGAGTTGTTTTTGGACTTTTTGCTAGGATCCGATCATCTCATTATGTGTTTATAATCACTTAAAGCAGTTCGCTCGTAATTAGTTAAGCATATGTTCTTCTTCTTTCCTTTGAAATAAAACGGAAAAATTCGAATTTGGTTTCAAAAATGCGTGAATAGAAATATCTCATCTCTATTCAGGTATAGGAAAAAATATCATTGCCTATATTTGGTCTACAATAACATTAAAATCTTGTTAACAAATATGCTGAGAGAATATCATGTGCATTAAACCTATCATCACAAATATAAAATAAAAACCTATAGATATTATCATCTTACTATTCAATTTCAAAGAGGCTGCTAGGGTTGCTGTCTTTGTTAAAACGAAAATGTACAAAGAGTATTTTACATACTTTACCATTGCTTGTTAATTAAAAAAAATAATAGAACTGACATAACCTACGTTTTATATTATATTTTTTCATAAACTGTTCATTAAGTATCAATATTAGGTTACATTTAAAAGTATAGTTCATTAATTATTTTGTGTTCTATTAGACAAAACGTGCGACGAATGTGGAACAATTATTACCAATGAGATTAGTTAATTAACGAACATAAATTATTAGGGGCGTACGTCATCACTTCTATGACGTATGAAGGACGGTTGCCAAATATATATCTTTGGGGCTTTTCCACAAGTTTTATCTCTAACCTGTGACATGTCGACTGCCTCGAGTTTCTGTAATTTAAATAAGCGGATAAACTTGAGATCACATATTGTTGACAAAGAGTTGAATAATAAAAAGTATTTTTGTTGTTTTTTTTAGAAGACAAAACTCTTATTACCGATAACATAATTTTTACTTTCATCGATTTATTTTTTTTGTTCACAGTGTCTCAAAGTTTTTGTTGATGTAAAATTGTAGCCCAGTGAAAATAATACTTTTAACTGAGATATTATAATCTTTCTAGTATCGAAAACAGTTTTAATTATAAAATAATTAGAATAATTAGAGGTATTATTATGGATAGTGAATTGTTACAGGTTTTATAGACGTTTAACGAATGGAAGTATAGATGAAGAAAGTGGTATTGTGGCAGGCGGTCATGTTACAGAATCAACTGTAGCTCCGAAACAATTTTTATTTAATGTGTATTAGCAAACAAAGAATCAGGATTAATTATTTAGTACTGCCACTACCTCCTTCCTCTTTGTTCGTTTCCATTAAATTTGAAGTTTGAACACCTAGTTTAGATTTCTTTATATTGATATTTCCCAAATATAACTTATAGGCGTGCCACAATGAAAATGTCCACCTCTGTATTAATGACAGTAAATTTTCATACGTTAAATGAAGCCTTCCTATAAGTTTGCGATAAGGGTATTTGTAAATAACAACATAATTCATCCGGAAATACGTAACAAAAGAAAAAATGTTTTCTATCTATTTAATCTTGCTCTGTTGTTGTAAATGGGTGTCAGTTAGATAAAATTTTTGAAGAAATTAAGTGAACCTTTTTGAAATGGAGCCAAAAGTTTCCTTAGTAGAGGAAATTATTTGCTAATCCTAAGTTCGGTTCATTAACGGAAACCCTGGAGCGTTAGATAATCACGTGTATCTTGTTACAATACCACTATGCACTGACTGCTTCATTCCTGGATTCAAAATTATTATCTAGGATTGAATGGCTTGTACGTATTTTATGCACAAATTATTCAGGTTTGTAAATATTTGCCTATTTTATACTCTATTTACTAAGAAACATATTATACTACTTAAAACTTTAATTGAGATAATGTGCCATATTATCTTTTGACCACTTTTTAAATCACACCCCTAATTACCCCTCAATTAATGAGTCAAATAACAAACAATTTGGATAAAACAAGTTTTGTCAGTATCGTAAGGGCTAAGAAGTCATTAAATACATAATTTATGGAATCGATGTTGAAACCGATAATGAGAAAGTTTTCGAGCTGTAACTATTGCGTTCCAGTTTTTTTAAATGAACTTTGTAAATTTTCGGGGAAAAAGAATGTAATATAATAGTGTTTCACTAGTTTAGTAGCATATGAAGATAAAAATATAATAAAACATAATTACAATTTTATTTAGCAGTATAAATGTTGATAAATCAATTAAATAAACAATAACGTGAGCCAGCCCTTCGAAAATTTTCGAAAGGCTGGCCCATATTTTAAGCCTAGTGAGAGATAGAAACCATTTTTTTGAGTACATATTTTAATTATGACAGAATCGTCTTTTATTTTTTCTGTGCACCACAATTATTGGCTACTAATATAAGCTACGGAGAACACCCGGGCTAAACCAGTGTACTATGTACATTAATGTACCATAGACGTTGCAAAAATATTTCGCTGTTTAAAACTTGAGGCAGCATGAGGAGTTCAGTCATGAGGATTCCAATTAAATTAGTTTACATTAACAGAGATTTCCTGAAAACCTAGTGGTCTCAAAATATGTGGATTATCCTTAGTAGTAGTTAGTTAGTGTAAACTTCTATTAATTCGGGTGCGGGTAAATTTCTTCTCACTGGTTCACAGAATCAATTGTGAAAAGCGCATATAATTTCTTATCTGATCCAAAAATACATATTACAAATATGCAACGGAAACCATGGTACTATTGAGCATATCAATAGTTACAGGGGTATAGAGGTTGTTTTCATAAACTCTCACATATAATGAATTGAACGATATAATGCCTAACACCAAATTTTGCATACTTGCAGCTTGGGTCGGTGAAAAGGTCATTCAAAAAATCTTCATGAGTTTCTGTGTTTTTCTAAATTATCAACCGTCTAATGTCATTAATCTGTCTATAAATCTGTGTACAAATTCGTCTAATGTCATTAATCTGTCTTTCACTCAGATTGCGGGATCCGTTTTGAAAAGTGCAATACCGCGCCAAAAGTCTTCTGTCAGGAAATGCAGCTATGCCGGCACGATAGGCGAGTCATACATTACCACTGTGTGAGCCATAATAATTATGCATATCAACAATATAGTGATTTTGGAATTTCGCAAAACGAGTCACTTGATAACAAATAACACAGTTGCAACTATTAATAACGCTTGAATACGATGAAAAAGGATGCCTACATAGGTTCGATGTTAATTTTACTAAGTGATTGACATTTGTTTTTTTTCTGGCTGCCTGGGATAGAGTGGTTTTATTAAGTTACTATTAAAAATGAATAATTATATTTTAAACAGGTAAGTCTTATAACATTATTTTGCGATGCAAAGCAGAAAAAACAGATATTTATTATGTATTAAATTGTAAAAATACTTCAAGAAATGACAAATTCTAGTTTTTCACAGATTTTTAATATTCAATTGCAAATTAGCTGCTACAAAATTCATTCTTTCTGACATTGTTTGTAGTTGAAATGTTATAATATGGGTAATATATTTATAATCACTTTATTGAGCTGAAAACAAAATGATGTCATATATTCTAGGTACGGACAACTAAAATATTGTTATTATTCGTTAATTAAAGAATTTATTTCTGTATTTTTCTCTACATCACAATAAATAACAAGACAAAGAATATTATCTAATTTAACACGATTTTATCGAAATCACGAATAATACTTACTTTTCTTAGACAAAAATAACAAAGGAACAACTGTTACGTAGTTAGGAACAAAATATAAAGAAAAAATGGATATAAGTCACAGTTGATGTCTTTTGTTATTTTTATATTAAACATTTGCCTGAGCTATTGATTCGAAATGTACAAATGAAATAATAGCACCCATAAAGCTAGGGACGCTAGACGGTGCTGATGTCATACACCCAGCCAATATGTTTTACCTACATTCTGTTTATTTAATTTTTACTGTACTAAAGTTAACGAAGCGACATTTTTCACTATCCAGATATAATCTTATTTCTTTTACACAATCCACAAGTATATCGTGTAAAATGCACTTATCGTATAAATGACAGTTATTTGAAACACCATAAGGAAAATATTAAATTCAAATAGCTTATTGTCATGGTTATGTGTGCCAGATAATCCACTCGATAGTTGTAACAAAACATATAGCATTTCCACTCGATAGTTGTAACAAAACATATAGCATTTCCACTCGATATTTGTAACAAAACATATAGCATTTCCACGCGATAGTTGTAACAAAACATATAGCATTTCCACTCGATAGTTGTAATAAAACAAATAGCATTTCCACTCGATAGTTGTAACAAAACATATAGCATTTCCACTCGATAGTTGTAACAAAACATATAGCATTTCCACGCGATAGTTGTAACAAAACATATAGCATTTCCACTCGATAGTTGTAACAAAACAAATAGTTGCCGTTGCAAGTATTTATTTCACTTCATTAGTTTTAAATGGTTAAATTTTTTTTATTAATTAGCCGTGATACAAAATTATATCACTATACGTGATTATATATTTACAAAAAATATCTTAATTGCACAGCCACTTCGGTTAAAAGTAAAGTCGTTTCTTTGGGCAACAAGGGGTTTGTTTGAATGACTTTAATTAAAAATATAATACCTAAAAAATTACTAAACATATGTACTTTAAAACACGTATTCATTTTTAAAGTTAAAATTGTTTTTCAAACATTGAATACATTGGAAGTTTTTGCTAATTAATTTTCTAATACGATAATTTAAATCACTGTTAATTAAACAGTTATTAATATCACTATGATTTTGATTAATTTGTTATACTTTACATAACTTATGACTCGAAGCACCTATCCATAAAAGTTTTTTTTATTGAAATCGCAAATTTAACAGCAATGTTTTTAAAAACGATTGACAATTTTTATATAATTCCTTAACATTTTCTGTTAAGTTTGTTGCATAGAACGTTGCACGAAATAAAGTATGCGTAAAGTGAGATTCATATTCTTTAACGTCATTTATAGTCTGTCTATTGACTAGTCAACGTCAAGAATATATGAATGACGTTAATACCAATATGCGTTAGTGCGTGCTTTATGCATTTTTGGTCATTTACAGCAGAAATCTCATGTAAAATATATCAACATTCCGATGCTGCCTCTGAAGTTATACTATGATGATGATTCCAGTGACTCCTTAGAGGTAATTAAAAGTTACTGGATCAATCAAGGACTAGGCATTTGGTTGATTTTGATATCGAAACATTAAAATAATTAATTGATGAAAACCCCCATATTTTCAATAGAGACTTTGACTGTTCTTAACTTGAAGCATCTCATGATATAGTAGAGAAGAATTTACTCGAAACTACGAATAATATATAATACATTACACGATTACAGTACCATTATACTGTAGAAACTTTCAAAATTTACACACGTTCACAACGAGAAACGTCCACAACGAGACAATTTGTTTTCCACTTGATAATATCCGCCCGCACATTATTTTAAAGAATTACTCGATTAAACACATTGGGACTGGGATAACAAAGAATTCCACTTTTTTCTTATTTCTGAAACCTGGCGCCGTCCAACTATATTCTAATTACATCATTGAGCAATGCTATGTGCGATGATGATGAGAATCAATTCCGAAAGATGATTGACAATTTTTTTAATTCAAACCTGCAAGTTTCTATTTTGATTCTATTCGTTCTTTGTCAAATAGACGAAGATGGGTAGTCGATAGTAATATGTTTTCTGATTAGTTACAACAAATGAGATATAACCAACATTTTTCTTTTTTTTGAAACACTCATTACTTGCGAAATGGTTGGAGAATTGCTTATTTATTACTAGTTTACGATGAGCCTACTATGTCCTAGATAACGTAAAGCGCTTGAAATACTTGAATACTTGACTATTTGGTTCTAAGGCGATTTTTGACAATGTTTCTAGGTCAAACCGAGAGTAAAGAAAACTCTAGAGGGGGCCAGCATTGATAAAATATATGCTTTACGTAAGACGTTTTACGTTTCGCTAAATGTAATTAAGTTAAAACTAATAATTTACTTAAGACAAATAATTGAGTTGTTGTGACCTCAAAGAAACTAATATGTTTGTTGATTTATTACGTGAAACAGGTATTAATGAACTGTAAATAAATAATGGAAAAATTAGCGTCGATTCACATTTATATGCTCCGGCATATTTTAGAAAAATTTACTAATTTTTCTTAAAAATTAATCAATAATATTTACCTAATTTAAAATCAATAAGAACTCGCCGCAAAAAAACCTATTCAGTCACCCACTGTTGAACAATTTCGTGAAACAAATTAATGATGTTTTATTATCTAGTTCGGATCTAGGGATGGCAAAATAACGTTTAGCATGCTAACGCTAAATGCTAATTTCAAAATACGTATTAGCATGATATCGACATTTAGCAACTCATGCTAATATGCTAATGCTATTTAAGTATTAACTGTTGATGCAACATAACGGATATGTTGTTATAGCTGATTCGTTTATTTGTGGTGGCTATAGTATTTACACCGTATAGAAAGTTCAGGGCGGCGTTCAGTTTTCTATACATAGCATTGGCATTCAAATTGTTCTTTGCGGCGACGTCTTATTGATGTTAATTTAGATATATAGATTATCGATAAATTGTTAAGAGTTATTAGTATATTCCTAAAATATACCGGTGCATATAAATTGTTAGAGACGTTAATTTTTCCATTATTTATTTACAGTTGATTAATGTCCGTTTAAAGTGACTAATTAGGGCTATTACTGCTAAATAAATACTATTCATATTGGAGGAAAATTGTGATAATTCAAAATTATATAATATTCATTTATTGTATGAGAAATATTATTTATTCGAAATATTAATAAAATTAAAAAAAACAATTTATATTTACCGCCATCTGTATGACCGATAATATTTCAAGACTTGACACTTTGTCAAATGATTACATAATTTAATATGATTTGGTTAATGGTAGTAAGCTGATCACAATGGGCGTTTTTTAAAGGTTATATCTATCTTCATTTGGTTTACATGGCTTGCAATGTTTTAGTGTCAATATTATTGAATTGAATTTTACAAAATGATTTTGTAAGTATGGAACTTTCTCGAAAGAATATATTTCGGTTTCATTTTATTTTATTTTGAAAATTGTAAATAGTCTTTTGTTATTCGTCTGCTTATTTCTTTCGTCAAGTATTTTGTAATAGCCTTTAGCATTTTCGAAGCCCTTTATAAGATTATACATTAGATATTGATCAGTTCTGATCAATATCTTAAAGTGGAAAGAATATGAATTGTAGAAGAATACAAACTTTGCCGTGAAGTTCTCGTCAGACTCTCACAGGAGTAGGAATATCAAGTTTACAGTTTTTCTGTTACAAAACTCAAGTTTGAACTCTTGGGGAAAAAGGTTTTGTAAATAATTGAAAGCCAGAGTATCAATTAGACATCTTGGCTCGAAGATTTCTCTCTGTTCAGTCGAAAAGTGTTAACAAAAGTTATAGATCACCGCGGAAGCATTTCTGATTCTTGCGATAAATAAATAATAATGGAACACTTCGAGAAAGTTCAACATTCGTGAAGTGTTGTGACTACAAATCTTTGTAAAACAATATAAAGAAAATAAAAAACCGATTTACTGAAATTGAACCAATAATTTTAAAATCGAAAATAAAAATAACTGGACGTGGATTTTTCCTACGGGCGATGACTAGCCGTCCTATTATTGATCATCTTCTTCATAAGGCTGCTTCTTATGGTAACTCCTCCACTCGTAAGAGCCTACTGAGTTCGTTATCAGCTTGAGGAACAGCAGAAGTTCGCGAGATTCGTTTTGCTGTATCCAGGTCAGTAAATGTAATTGAGTCATATAGTTTGCAAATTATCCTTAGTCACGAGAAATTGTTAAAATGTAAATACTATGTTTTTTGATGAGTGACGATCATATTGTCAGTTACTTTTTATAATTTCTTTAATCATAAAATATTGTCTGTTAGAATTGAATACAATTTCAAGGTTAGGAATTTTTTTTCTCAGTGGAGTTTGTTTTATTTTATACGCCGATGCCATAACATTTTATGGCCCTTCGAACCGGTTTTATTTGGGCCCAGCATTATTTAAATATTTAAAATCTCTCGATTGATTTCAGTTTTTTTAGTCACACATAGTGGTGAGCAATTATCTACCGGCTTTTCATCGCTATCTACTTTCAATTGTTAATAATACATTTAACTTAAGATATGTCCTGAAATTTTTGAAATACCAGATTATCTCCATTAGAAAATCACATACAGATCCCAATGTAGAATCATACTTCAAACCCATAGTCCTTTTCCCTGTTTTAGTCAAGATTATTGACCATTTGATCAATAATTGGTTGCAATGGTTTGCAGAATATAACACTATTATCCCAGGTTATTAATTTACCTTCGGAAAAGCTAAAAGCATGATGGATAACTTCAACTATTATGCAATTCTCCATCACCCGACAAGAATTACTCATAGCTGTCTTCCTTGGCCTTTCTGTAGCTTAAAATAATATTAACATCCTTATCTTCAGGCAAATATTGCAAGAACTAAGAATTTCACAAAATATTTCTATTTTTATTCTTAAATTCCTCTTAGATAGATCGATCATCATTCGAGCTCTCGGGCTCCCCCATTAATATAATCGATGTGAGGTGGCATTCACCATGGTTCAGTCCTAAGGTCTATCCACTGTAATTTGTATTTACACAAAATTTATTTCTCTACAAATACATTCTGTCCTATAGTGCAGCAAAAAGCTGATGAATAAACCTTCTTTGAATTGTTAAAATAAAACTAATCATATTAAAATATTTCCTAGCCACTAAGTTTACCCGCAAGTAAATCCGTACGCGGGTAAATTCAACCCGTGCGCTATTTTAAAAAAAGTCATACAAGTTACAGTCGCGAAAGCATCGTGTCACGAAATGCCAAATTGATGATTAATTAAAATTTAGAAAAAGACGGTATAACGTTTTATTTGTGAATAAGTAATATTGATATTACATCATTTATATCAGAGCTAATAGTTTTTATTTATAAATTATTTATAATAGAAATGTATATGCACTTTTGAAGACATTAATGAGGGGTGTAAACAAGTGCTGCCGGTTTATCGATGAAAATTATTGCTGCTACAAACGAAATTTTAAAAATGTCAATTCATATTATAGCAATATCATTATTATTCGTCAAATAGATATCTATGAAACGTTTGTATACTTAGTTCAAAAATTTTGTTATTGCAATCGGAAAAGAGATCATTAAAATATTAAACTATTAAAATTAACTTTTGACGGAGAAAAGCTTTTAGTTTATATAAGTATATTAAATGTTAATTATTATTGGTGTTATCATTTGTATAGATTCCCAAAAGGATTCAAATATTATGTGTTTCATTTATTACGTTATCGGTTCTTTATTGTTTTATTTTATTGCTCACATTTTTTTATAAAAATGTACTAATTTCATATATTTTTGATATGACGTAGCATGCCCTGTAAAGGGTTTTTCAATAGATGTGTTCGAGCTTTGACGGTGTATGGCGACCATTTTGGTAAAGCTACTGCTGTAAAATTTAGTCTTATTATTTTAGGCAAAAATACTTATTTAGTCTTATTATTTAATCATGGAATGCTACATGATTCAACAACGTGTTGAAATTGTTAAAATTTATTATCAAAATCAGTGTTCTGTTCTCCTAATATTCCGTGCGCTGCGTCCAATTTATGGTTTTCGTGGCCGTGGCGTGTAGAGTCCAAAATCCATCATTTAATCCATAAATTTAGGACAACAGGGTTAATGATCGATGAAGTAGTAACTGTAAGTCAGAGAAACGCAAGATCGTTGGAGAATATTGTTGTCGTTCGGGAAAAGGTGCATGAAAATCCCAGGCAGCCCATTCCGCGTCGTATGCAAGAGCTTGGTTTTTCGGCGACGTCAACTTGGCGAATTCTGTGTCGAAACTTGGACTTTCATTCATGCAAAATAAATTAACTAAAGCCCAATGATCACGGATAGCGTC
This sequence comes from Druceiella hillmani, assembly GCA_039881145.1. Classification (NCBI taxonomy): domain Eukaryota; kingdom Metazoa; phylum Arthropoda; class Insecta; order Lepidoptera; family Hepialidae; genus Druceiella; species Druceiella hillmani. The sequence continues at coordinate 19,615,980 of JAYKKI010000033.1, read as the reverse complement.
GTGTGTTCACTGATTGGGCTTTAGAGCAATTGGCGTCTGACCCTGTCTTTGGATTTCGTAAACAAGCAAAGTTACCAAATTTGGAGCCACGAAAATCCACGGGAGATTCATGAATTGCTTCTACACTCTGAAAAAGTTACTGTGTGGTGTGGATTTTGGTCCGACGGTATCATCAGCCCTTACTTTTTCGAAGATATGCAGACAAACCACAGTAGGTTGCCGCCCTGAAGGCCAACCTAACTCGAGTTCTTCATTAAATTGGGCCCCATTTATGTGAAGATGTCATCCATAGTTGGTGCACTAGGTGCAAATAGACACCGTAGCTCCGCTGTATGTAGCGACATACAGCGGAGCTACGGTGTCTATTTGCCCAAAATTATATTCCACACATAATGTCATCGAATGCATAATAAAATAAAAATGAAATATCACTTAAACTATTTGTTTTATTTAATTTCAAAGTTCGAGCGCTCTTAATGAATAATCTTATATATAAGATTACCATATCTCAGGATTTTTCGTGAGATTTCAGGATTTTTAGGCCCATGATAGGATTATGGTCGGATTTTGGAAATCTCAGGATTTTAAATTTTTTAGTAAAAACAGCAGACATTTCATATTTTTTTATTAGAAAGTTACGATCAACATAACCAAAAACAAAAACACGATCTTCTTTAGCAAACAAAAACATGATTATTAAACAAAAACATAATCATAAATCTGTGAAACTAATCGGTTTTTTGTACTTACTTTGCTCTGATAACTTATTAAGTAGTATTTTGTCTTTTATTATTGTTTTATAAAACGTTTTGCAATTTAAGCTCTTCAAATTATACTAGGTCAAAATCAAAGCTTGGACTGAAGACACCGTTAGTCGGTTTCTTTCCTTGGACCACTGAGCTCCTTTTATAGAAAAAAACTCTTTCTACATTCGTATTCTGCGCTGTAATAATAAATATATATTTAACAGATACGCAATAACTCAGGTAATCTTGAAATACCTATGGCCTTGAAAATTGTTGCCCACAACGCATTACGTCAAAAAATATGTCTTCTTGTGTCACATCAACAAACAACTTGTGTCATTTCTTGTGTCACATCAACAAACAACTTCACATCAACAATGTGTATTCCTTTTTCATTCAGGTAATGAAAAGATGAAACAATCTGGTCAAATCATTTTTCCCTTATTCAGCATCGATAATTAAATACTTTAAAATCATCTAAAAGCAATATCCACTAATATTCAATGCGCGTTTGCTACAGATTTTTATTGTCTTGCTTGAAAATTTCTGGCACTCTAGAGTGCATTTAGCAATTAACAATTAAATAACAATTCTCTTACTTTAAAAGACATCAAATTTGCATTCGTTTATGTAACGAAATTTTAATGGTAAGATTCGAGGATTCTCACAATATACAGAACAGATTTGCTTTCTTTTTGTATATCTTCAATTCTTGTCTGAAAGATTGGCATTAGGGAGTAGGTGAGAAATAAATAAACTTCCTTCAGTTCAGTTTCAAAGAAGTCCTTCAAAATTACTGGTACAGCAAAAGTAGACAAAAATATGTTTCAACGGCTCATACATCCTTTCGACCACTGGAAAAAGTCTCAGCCGTCTTGTATTACTGTAAAATAAGCGCTTCTGACAATTTATATCCATGTACTTGCAAACATCTTTCAACGCCTCCGTGCGTACCGTGTACGTGGAAAAATAATTAAACAACGTATTATCAGTGCCGTGTTGATTATGCGCGCTGGGCACCCTATTCCTATAGTTTTTTCTCGAATGTTTTTTTAAATTTGCCTAAACATTTTGTCCTGGCGGGGTTAATCCCTGCCAAAATTAACAATAGCGTTGTCTGCTCTGAAATGATATACATTTTTCCTACAAGTCGTGTTTCCGCGAGCTCGTTTTAATTATCCATTATCTCGCTTATCGTGTCAGCGGTTTCATTAGGTATGCTTAACAGCTATAACAGTTTGGTTGTAATGTCTTCTTGCTAATCAAAAAATGGTATTTTAATGGGAAATATTTTTTCCGCACCGTGATTTCTAGCATCTGTGGAAATACCCTAGTATTTACCATTTTGTAACGTGATTTTCACCTGTTCGATTATCCATGGAGATGTTACGTTATTATATTATATTCGTTCGTACACAAGAAATACTATTCGCAGTATTGGAGTCAACAAATGTAGCCTTCATCAAGTGGTTGGTACAATCCATAGATTTAAATGATTGGTGATGCTTTACCACGTGATAAGCTAAAGTGGTCTCAATAGCGGATTTTTTTCCTGTACACCCAGAACTTTGCGGGTGAAATAGAGAGTCAAATTTTGTATTTAGTTGAAACCATTAAAGTTTTTTTCCCTGTGTTTTTCCGTTAAGATGTATTTTTCGATATCAGCCCTTCCTTTATATTTAATCGTAACATAACTGCTACATATTGGACAAAATACTTCGGTAGGTCTCTGCCTTTTTTCATTATAGGAAACTTTACTTGTAAAACATCCGTGAATGTACAGCTGCACCGTGGTCGCTTGCTACTAGCCATTTTCAACGTATAGGTAATCGCCGGCAGCAGGCCATACTTCGCAACAGCGCAATTCGAACTGATTGAACCACCGGCCGATCGTTGACGACGAAGGAGGGCGCGGTGCGGTGCGTGCGAGACGCGTGGGAGAGGTAGATGGATGAATAGTGTGGTGGGCGCGCGTCTTCCCGCAGTGCACATAATCAATAATCAATTGATATTTTTTCCACAAAATTGTAATTACGTTCGCGTCAAAATCCAAAAATCTGTGCCCGCAATTTCATTCGCACGTGGACCTGTAGAAAATGTTATTAAATTAATTACAAAATTAAATTACGTAACATAAATCAATTATAATAATTATAACGGTAAACTTTATTGTAAATAAAGACACTTTGTGTTGAAATGTTAAATTGCTATATCTTCTTTTCAGTTTATCGTTTGTGACAAAACATAGCCCACTGGAGTAATATTACTCCAGTCCATCAAAATACGTTAGTAAAAAAATTCATTGAAATCTTTTAGATCTTCTTGCATGATACGATAGGCTTACAGGCAAACGGATATTCTGAAAGAAATATTTTTGTATCCTATTACTATTATTATGTTCTCCTGAATCATTCCCCGAGTAACTGCAATGTACCAATTCTACAATTTTATTATGCGCATAGACAATAAAGTACGTAATGAACAATTTTATACAGATGAATACTAAACTTAAAATAAGAATTAAATCATGAGCTCTTGATGACGGATTGAAATTTTAAATAATTTAAGGAAACACTGTAAGCTCTTAGCGGTCATATGATATATCAAAAAAATTTAAATGTGTAAGACGACTGACAATAATATATGCCCTAATATGTCTGCCTGCATTCGAGTATGTACTGAAGCACCTACCCCTTCCGCGTCATTCAACATATCGTCTCTTGCCATGCTAATTCCTCTAACATATATGCGGATAAAAAACTTCATTATTCGATTTAAAATATAATCTGGGCCATTTATTAATGTATATAAATTCACTATACGCTTCTGAAATTACTAAGCATCGGGCAGCTAAGTATTTCTTTGTCATTTTGTACTAATGTAACACAATTAATTTTTCTATGGAAATCGGACTTTTTCTCAGTACTTTCAAATTTTCCATCTGGTAACCCTACTTGTATATCAATATTGCATATAAACTATGACTATGACTGATGACAATGCGTGAACGATACAGAAGTTAAGCCACGATCTTAAGTGCCCGTATTTAAAAAATGGTACGTATACGTATGACATATCCGTTCAGTACGATTTAACGTGGATATATATGAGAAAATTTACATTTTACCTTATGATACTCACGTGCATTTACAGTTTTAGATAAATGTACTAAAGTACCGAGTCAATAAAATGTACTAATAATAGTATCGGGTACTAATGTACAATGCAATCATTTTAATTCTTCATTTTTTAATCATCCAATAGTAGATTTTCTTTAATTGAATTATTGTTATATTTTCATGATTTAGTTTTGCCTGTGCATTGGGCAGATTTTACCTATATCAACCATACAAATACGGTCTATATAGAATTATGATTAGGACGATTTTTGATTTGACAATCTGTAAGAAATAGAAGTAAAAGACGACATTATGCTCAATCTTATATATTTTAGTATTCATGCAAGTCTTGATAATTTTAACGTTGCAAAAGAATTAATAAACAATGAAAAATGGTCATTTTTAACATCTGTAGAATACCTTTAAGCACGAGTACATTAAAACGTTCACATTACCGAGAATTATTTTCAATAGTACGATAGTATTTAGCTCGATGATTCAATATTATCAAACAACGTTTATCGATGACGTTCCAGCCGCGACAATTACGATTTAAAGCACATGTGATTGGCGTGCTAGCTGGGCTATTACAATATAACGTGTGCACAGTGTTAGTGAAGCAGAAGCGAGTACGATTTTCTTGTCCTACTCAAATTTTGACACTATTTGTTTCATGGTGAATTTGTTTATTTATTCGTCAGATGTTAATAGGTCGATGGTATTTCCTCTCAAATTATTTCATTGTTACCTTTTTACATACATACACAAAATATAAATCATGGTTGAGGTTTGGGTACTCACTATGAACAGTGCACTAAAACTACAGATTAAATATATTTCAGGCAATCTACAAAAACTGACGTCATAACGATTTTCTTTCGATTCTCTTCTGTGAAAAAAAATCAGTACTAAATTAACTAAACTGTAGACAGTGTCCCTCATCAATAAGCAACTACTAATACTTATTATACAAATGAAGATTACTCCCACAAATATTAGCCGAGCGTATAAAACTAAGAGAGTAGTTACAAAAAGAAATAGAATAGATTACTCCCACAAATATTAGCCGAGCGTATAAAACTAAGAGAGTAATTACAGAAAGATAGAAAGAGAGAAAAAGCTTTTATGAAATATGAAAAGCTCATAGAAATAACGGAATATCGATATTATCAGGAAATACGTAATAACGAAAATAACAAAAACCAAAACAAAGGAGTCTAGCGACACTCTAGTGGCAGCAAATACTATCTTTGGCGTACATACGATCAATATATCAGGGACGCGTGAAGATCAGAAGCGGAAAATGTATAAATGGTAATTTTATTATCCCCTAATGTAAAAACATAAGTTATTTTCAAAATATCTCTCTGGGATCGGACCTACCTTATAAGCCACCTGATAATCCATGAGACCAGAATAATCCAAATAAATTAAATTCAAATTTATAAAGCAAAATATGCCTAATATTCAGACTAACAGCCAATACAAGAGATAAAACTTTATTGAAAACCCCAGCTTCCCTGATAATGCTCCTACATCTACAAAATAAAATAGTTACGACACCTGCACAAACCCCAGGTCGGCTGGTCACCGTGGGAGAAAAAGAACAAAATCCTCCCAAATACTTTTCCACGTATGCACGTACAGCAATAAATATTTTTATTATCATTTAGTAAATATTTTATTGTAAACAAATTTCTGAAAAATTATATACACGTCTCTTTTATTTAAGAGGCCATACCTCGTTGAACGCGACTAGCACTTACACAGAAAGATAATGTAAGGTTTAATGTTATCTTAATATTGTCGTTACCCCAATTATATTTAAATGCATACTGACAATTGCATTGAAAGTGCAAGGTTCAAATGAAATGTTTGTCAAGTCGCGAGAAAATGTGACGTATGTAATTAAATTCTGTATTACAAGAGTATCTGAATCGCTGCAATATTATAAAAAACTTGATAACAAACACAGATATATTTCTTTTAAAAGTGTTAAAAATACAATATCTCCGAAGTGGAATGTTGTTAAGTAGAAAAGGTACATTTAAAGGGCATTTTAGTTCCAAGCATTTACCAAAAGATACCTTTGATTTTTGAAATGAAATATACGAAGTCTGATGATATCGTCTAGTATATACTAATATTGTATTAGAGGATATTATCATACTTCGTATACGCTTTTGGTAAAAAGATGGTATACCTAAAACATTCAAACATATCATATTAAAAAGACAAGTTATAAAAAAATAATCGACAAAATTATTTACATATGTTTTACGTCGTTAAAAATACCGATTTCCGCCTATAACATGTATATTCTGTTCGAGAAATGGATCTCGACCATTTCTCGAATAGAATCAGGGAAAAAAGTTAAGATGGGCGACTGATGTACATCGTGAATCCTAGTTAATACTACTATATGGAAATTACCCTTTTTACTGATATTTTTATATATTTATTAATAATGAATTATTATCGTCAAATTTATTTTGTAGTTTAAACAAACAGCCTAGTCTCGCTATTTACGTGGGTTACCTTCAGAAAAGTTTGCGAATAACAAAAGGGAAATTGTAGTGTTGTAGCATATATCCCAAAGATTCTGGAAAAGCGGTATGAGAAAAAATGTTGATTACAAAATAAACAAAAAATAGACTAACAAAACCAATAATTACACAATCGCAATGAGCCATCAGATGCTTGATTGCGAACTAACTGATAACTTTTGAATATGGTTGAAAAATTTAAAAACAAGTTCTTTGATTTTTCTTCTTTTTTTGGGTTACTCAATGAAAAGTTTCTTTAATTTTCATCATCGCATAGTTACTTTAATGCTGCCTTAATTTGTTTTGCGCTGAATTACTTACAAATTCAGATGCTCTTTGAGTTAGAAAGTTTCTCATTTTCATTCTATATTTCTAAATGTTCGAATTATTGATCAGTTTACATCATAAGAACTTATATATAAGCAAGAATACTTTTTCCCATACAATACTTTTCCTGTGGAGTTACGACACTACCGGCACCGTGCGTTTGCCAGCATTACTATTCAATAATAGATATATTACGAGTGCATTTGTTATATGATGGACGCTGAATTTCTTCCCACGAATATGAAGAACTACTTATAATAATTAGAGCTGCAAAGACTGAATGCTTACATAGCGAGAATAGACTATATAATTTACATTGAAATCTACCAAAGCAAACTCGGGTGGAATTAAAACCAGCATAACCCAACCGGTTTAGAAAATCGACAGTACTTAGACTAAGACGGATGCTTGACCATCTAGAGATGCCTATAACCAGAGGTGTAAGACATAAGATTTTACCGTAGTTCCCTTAAAATAATGATGGAATCAAAAACATAATATAGCTACTAACATTTATCTTATGCGTCGCAAGTAAGAAAAGAAAATAAAATAACAAGTTAAAATGACCAACGTTAGTTAAAAACACTTTGCGTCATGAAAAAACAAAAAATGACGACGAAATTTAAACCTACTCGATCCGGCCGAGAAACGACGGGACAAAATTTAACACGATCATAACGGGAAAAATATCGAACTAAATTATGCACAAAAAAAGAACAGGTACTGTATAAAAACATAGTAATAATAATCCCAAATTATATCACTAAAGTGCCAGCTAAGTTGCGTCATTTGATGTACCGCTGCCGCCTAGTTATTTGTTTTGGAAATTTATCCTAAGCGTTATTCTTCTAATTCTATATATGAAAAATAAATATTTCAGATATTTTTCTCAATTTCAAGACAGTTGTTACAGATTGAATTTATTTTGTCTGACACATCGTCAAAAAAATAATTCATTTGAAAATTAGAAGTAAGAAAAGGTCCAAAAGAGTTAGACGCCTTCAACATTTTAGAACTTAGTGGCTATGACTTTGCGGTTATTTCTAGTAAATTAGCAATTAAATTACTTATTAGTCGGTAGGTATTACTTTATTGCGGTTAAAAGGTTTATGTATTAAGGACAAAAAATTATGTTTCATAGCAGTCAAATTATTTTTGTTATTAAAATTTGGTAATGCTTATTAGAAACAAATAAGTCTAATATTATCGAGAACCACAGATGCGTACAATTATAACAATGATGATTAACGTGATGCTGCAGGTTTTTGAAATACTTCGGACAAAAAGAAGAATTCGAGAATTTGTATTAACATCATATTTAGAGCTTTCCAATATACTTTTATATTTCTGATAAGACAGATTTTTGGTCTATTTTATCACCACAAGGCTAGTGCTGAAGAAAAATTATACAGTTTTGTTAGCACCATGGTCGATGTATCGGTGATATTTTACTCCATATAATTCTTCGAACTATTGAAACACTTCAATCACGCTATCAAATTTCATCTTAACATTTCACTTTTTATTTGATCATGAACTTGTCGCTACTTCAAGAAGACTAAGTTGTCAAAAACTAGAACAAAAAACTTTATAATGATAAACCCAAAACTGTAATAAATATATGCTTCAAATGATTTAAAAAAACCGCAGGCTGAACTATAAACGTAAAATAAAAGAAAAGAGTTAGAAAATGTAACCGTAAATTCTTAAACGTATTTACTGCCAAACAAGGTATACAAAAATTATCTTTACCAGAATACACCTAACGCGTCGCCTATGTATTGGTGTTTTTGGTGAATTGATGTGTTTCACTCAACGAAGCCGCAGTTTACTCGTTAGTACGTGCTAGCGGTAGGCAACATTGAGGATAAAATAAAATGTCGACGGATTAAAGAGAAATTTCCAAAGCTATCTAATATGATAATAAAAATGTTTCCGTAGTTGTTTTCATCTCGGAAAAATGTTGACGGAAATTAACCAAAATTATTTTATTTCAAAATTCTAATCAAATATATAACTGTTTCACTTTTTTAAAACTCGCGGTTCAACAATTAGGGCGTCGGTGCATGTTGCATTTTATTTTGAGGCACAACATTACGCAAATGGAGATGAGAATTGAAAAATGGTAGTAGATGGGAGAGGAAATAATAAATGGTAAATATAGGACTTTTATATTCAATGGCATCCCAATAGATAGTATGTGCGAAAAAAATGTACTATTCGCATTCTCAGTAGCTTGTTAAATTCATTGGAATATATACATGTATATATATATATATATATATATATATATATATATATATATATATATAACATAAATGTCAAAAAGCAATACAATAAAAGCAATTTACTAATAATACGCGTTTGATAAAAATGAAAGATTACCTGAGGGTTATCACGTTATTGTAAATTGTAAAAGATAATATAGCAAAAAGATCATGAAATTATACCAGAAGCGAGATATATTTATTAGTTTACATAATATGGTATTACAATTATGTCGTTGAATAAAACGAACTGTCTATAAGAAAAGATTATTGAATTGTTATGGAATAAAATTAAAATATAAGAAGAAGAATATAAGTTAAGAAGAGTATAAGTTTTTGGAGACATAACTCTGAAACGTCTTAAAGAAATTGCATTATTATCCAAGTTACAGCTGATGACTAGAACGTATGTCGAAGGAAACACGAAAGGAAATATTTTATAGGATGTATTTATAAGTTACCAAGAAGAATATTTCATGATTTGATTGACATGAGTGACCATAAACAAATTTTTCAAACGATGTTGAATTGACTCAAACTTTACTGTGAACTAAGTCACATTTCCATATTACTGTGAAATCCATGTTCCATATTACTGTCATAATGCCTTTACTGTGAAATAGTCACATTTCCATATTAAAATCAATGAATCATTTCTCATTTTGGTTTGCTTTTCTATTATCTAAATAATAGTTTTAAAAATTTATATTTCAATAATCGACATTTTATTTAATTAGCAATGGTACCCCAGCTCAAACCTTGTTTATAAGTAATTAATAGAATAAAAAACCACATGTGAAAATAAAGGGGCCACAGGGGTAATTTGAAACAGAATTAAAAAAAAATTGTTTGGGTTTCTTTTTAAAGTAGTTAAACTTAAATAGTTTTTGTTTTCTACGAAGTTTAAACCTGTTTCCTAAAGATTTAATTATTAGGAAGAACATGTATTTATTATATATTTGGAATAATAGTTACTTAGTTTTTATTGTAGTTTTTGCCAATTGTGCCTTTTTTTGGTATAAAGATTATTAAGAAAGATGAGAATGTGGTCGAATCATAAAGAAATTATTGGAGAAATGAAGATTTATAGAGTGAATACTTCAAGAGATCGAGGAAATTCAAAGAGTGAAATATCACCCAAGACGATTGTGATAAGTGAAACTCTGTGACGGTTATAAGTTAATCTCTGTTAGATATTGATCCCTATAGTGACAGAAACGATGGAAAATTAGGCTTGTCAGAAAGCTGAAAGGATATTTTATTGACCTGAGATCGCAGACTGAATTTATGTATATATTTTATACCCTTTCTTCTCAATTTTTCTTTCGACGACGATGACAATCTTCGTTCGACGTAGATGAATTCAAAAAACTGCTAAACCACATGTATTCTCAGATTTACCTTTGAATCCAAATGGACGCATGAAACCACCAACATTTTGGAGACTTCCGATTCTTCAGTGCCTTCTTGTGTAAATTCTTTAGGACAGATCAACGCTATGTTAGGACCAAACTATCGTTTAAAGGCAGATAGATGCTAGAAAAAATATGGCGTGGCTATATCAATGAAGAACAGAGCCATACATCTCTTTATTACCATAGCCATACATCTGAAAGTGTAATATAACCACACCGCTCCCCTCCAATAAACTCACTAACGTAAGCAGTGGGAAAACCCACACACACCCGGCTTCCGCTATTCTCTTTGTTATACATAAGTGCTGTTGCATGTTCCAAAGAGCTAATCTTTGCTAAGAGCCCACCTGAAGAAGTTGTAATGCAACGAAACCTAGGTCGCGGTAGAGAACTTAAAGAAAGTAGAAATAATACTGCATCACCTAGTTTCATTTAATTGTAAGCATTTTTCGAAAAAGGATTTTTCAAACAAAATTATCGTTGAGTAAACAATTTTAAAAGCTATCTACGAAGTTTTTTTAATTATTTTACAATCACATATGTAATAAAATGGCACTGAGTGATGTTGTTAGTAAAAACATATGTCTATATGTATAAGAAGAAAATTGTTTGAAATAAGGTATAGTCCCCTAACAAGACCCACTTTTTGCAAAATGTATGTCGAAACAGGGAAATGAATAATCAATGAACACTATCTTGAGTATGAAAGACATTGTTTAATTATATGGGTATAGAAAATATCACCACATTTTGTTGTATTTTCATATTAAAAAGGCACGTTTCAAATACGTCAATTATGGGCCTTATTAGGAAACGTGCTTCCCAACGGCGCCTATCACATAATTATGTACACGCAAAATTTAAACCTATTTAGACAATGGCAAATACGAATTTTCAAGTTTGGGCTTTTCTAGGAGCCATGGCATGTCGAGCGGCAGTGCCTTAGTAATTTCTTGTAATGCTTGCAGTACACTCTCATTAAACATCAAACCTCTCATTAGGTGTCTTTTCGAGATATTGGCAAAGCAAGGAGCTAAGAGTTGACTTTTGAAACAAATGGCTCCACTCGGCTGGTTTCATTCAGGTATCTTTATGTCACTGGACGAGATTGTATTTGAAATTACTTTTATTTCAGATTTTCGTAGATATGCATACTTTGAGTTTTGCAAAATATACGCAGAGCGCGTAATAGATCTCGGTACATTATTTTTCGCAAAATAAATATGATGGAGCTTTAAGCTGCGAATTAGAAATATTGGTTATCTTACAAATTCACTTGTGAATATTAATACTGTGATGGACGTAGCTTCAAGAGCTGTGTTAATATTGATGTGTGATGGATCTATAGACTTTAAGAACAGTTTTATAAATATATTATTTTTAAGGCCGTCTCTTTGATAAGTTAAACAAATACGAATTGACAGATTTCGCACAGGGTATTATAATAACTGTGTTTGTATACAAATAAAAACGAAATTTAAGCGTCATGTTTCTAATTTCTTAACGTAAAATTCTTAAGCAAAAATGATTCTACGTGCTATTATTTCATTATTACAAATTTTTTTTTCATTTAGAAAACGATTTATTTTTAATAAAGTACAAATTTGGAGATATTTAATATCAAACCAATTGTCAGCATGCATTACGAATTTACTGTTTGGAAACCAATATCAATGTCACAAATAGATTAAAACTATCAACAAATAAACGAAAATAACATTGTACAAATATATTTCTTCACATATCGGAGCATGTAGATATAATCTAAAGAAATAAAACAGGTTAGGAACTTTGAATGTCTCCTTGACTACATTTCATATCAGGTTGACCTCAGACTTCAAGTAGCAGTATGCTTTAGAGATATATAACGATATTTTGCTATAAAGCCGGATTCTCCGATCCATTTGATCAATCTTTTTCACGAATATTCCAAAATACAAAACACGTACGAATGGAGAAAAATGAACTCTACAGTTACAATCATTGTACTATGGAACCTGATATAACGTTGTTAGAATTGATTTAAATTTCAAAATGCAATGAATCACAGTCAAATCAATATCGCGAAGTAACCGCTCATTAGTTTTCTGCTGAGATACTTGTATGTTGCAAGACTTTCTGCGCTACGTTGGTTACAATGACAACGATGTTTTTACAAATAATTTCCAAAGGTATGTTTAATAAATTTTACAGCCATTTCTTGCGCTCTTATTTCGTCAAGAGATAATATTTATTCAGGAGAAAAGTAACTAAAGGTCGTAAATCAAGCGTTTGTAGCCTTCTCAAATAATGTAAATAAAATTTTAAGTAAGAGAAAACACATGGATCGTTTAGAATAATTCGTAGAATATCAAACACAGTAAGGGCTATGATAACATAAACTACGATAAAAGATTTTCCGGTCATTTCAAAACTACTATAAAAAGTTGGATGGTTTTTAAAGCTCTGTAAAACCAGAAATATTTCACCAAATATTTCGTATGTAAAATAATCAATATATATTATAAAAGTAAGCATATAATGTGCGTGCCGCTAAAACTCAGAAACGAGTCCTGGTACCGTCAAGGGTAGGTAGTTATTTCATGTGGTAGGCCTGTATCACCCATCCATGAAAAAGGTTCCCGTTTTTACCTGAAAAACGTGCTTAAGCCCTGAAAGTTTTGCCCTCTAGAAATTTTTAGAACAGTTCAGAACATTCGAGAGTATTCGAGAGCATTCCACAACATGCCAGAACTTTCTGGAATGTTGTGGAATGATTGCACATCATTGTGGCATATTTCAGAAAAGTCTCAAATGTCGTGGAATGTTCTGGAACATTGTGGACCATTCGACGCTTTTTTGTATGGGTGGGGCTACCTATTGGTACGGATATATAAAACAAGATCCGTCGTCGGTTCGAACATCACTTTATTATCCGTGAAGTGCAGTGAGTTAATAGAAACAAACAGTGAAGTGTGAGTAATTAAAATGAGACAGTGACTGAATATAAATCGAAAAAAAGTGTGAAAAGTGTTTAAAGTGTTCTTAGTGTATTTATTAATAAAAAGTTGATTTGATTTATATTTTATACAACGCCCAAACGTCAAAGAGGTGGAGATCTTGCCAGTTCTGAAGCAAAACGACGAAAATAAAGAGAACAGCGAAAAAACGAAAAAGTCTAAGAGCGCGAACCACGTTTACACTCTCAAACGAATTAGAAAGAGCACCGTGTGAAGCAGAGAAACCAAGGAGCAACGAAATGAAGGAATTTAAGAACCAAGAAATGAGATATAATCTTATAATAAAAGACAGCGAACGCAAGCCATCCATGAAAATATTACCCTACGAGAAGCACGAATGAGGACAAGTAAACAGTACAACCTGACAAATGAAGCATTCCACTACGATCCGACGAAAGAATATAACAAAAACAAACACGTTGTAATCGGAAAAATAGATGATATCTACTAATTTTGCAACGCAAAAAATTCAATAGAGAAACACCAGGAATCTGTTGCATAAATGAATCTTCACAATATTTCTTCACAAAAATACGAATATGAGGCAGAGACGAACTGGAAAAAGATAATCAATAAGTAAACCATATAGCCCACCACTTTCCAAAATGTTCCAAGCACACATAAAAATAGAATACTGCATTTCAGTGATATCCATTAAATATGTCTGTAAGTATCTGAACAAAGGCAGTGACATGGCAATATTTCAAATAGCCAAAGACAGCAAACGACAAAACAGAAACGACGAAATCCTAGTGAGATGGGAAGATATGGGAAGATACATCAACAGTAACAAAGTATCGTTGCACATTTTTGCTTTCCCCGTGCACGAACACGACGGAAGTGTGCAACATCTAGCAGTGCATTTGGAGAATGGATAGAAAGGTTACTTCACAAAAGATACCGCCAGAAAAATTGCAAGCGAACCACTTAACGTGCTAATTGCACTTGCACTGGTATCGTCCGCATTGCAGCCACACTTATACAACTACCGTTGAATTTAGCCAAAGAACAATTCCCAGAATGTAAAATCTCAAAAGCATCTCGACGGAGTGAACTTCTAAAACAAGCTAAAATTATCTTCTGGGGTGTATGCATAATAGTTCATAAAAATCACTCGAAGTTCTGGACAGAACATTGAAAGACTCTGAAGGGATGGGAGGAGCTCCACTTATACCCACAGGAAATTTTCGACAAACACTTACAGTTTTCCCCAAGTCAACACCGGCAGACGAAATCAATGCATGCTTAAAAAATCACATCTATGGCCACACATACAAATACTGCCACTAACAAAAAATATGAGAGTTGAGCTATCGAAAGACGAAATAACAGCACATTTCCTCAAAAACTTTTACCAATGGCAAAGGCACATATCCTACTAACCAGACGACCGGTCTCATTGAACTCAACAGTGATTTCTGTAACCTAGCCATTACTGAGAACCAATTAATCGACCAAATTTATCCAAATATTGTTCATAACTGGATATGTTCATACCGATCTGAAGTATCTATTTCAGAGGGCAATTTTGGCAAATAAAAATTGTATTGTCGACGATATCAAGTTTAATATTGTAAAGAAAATTCCCCTTGAACATAGAATGTACAAATCGATCGACACGATGGTAAACGTTGAAGAAAAGATCAATTTCCCTACAGAATTTTTAAACTTTTGCAAGTACCACGAATGCCAATTCACTACCTAGACTGAAAATATTTACTACTTAGAAATATCAATTCACCAAAACTGCGTAATGAAGCAAGGATGATCGTCAAATAGCTATTGAATAACATAATCGAAGCCAAACTTATGACCAGAAAGAACAAAGACACACAGTATTCATCCCCAGAATACCACTGATCTCTACGGAACTGCCATTCCTATTTAAAAGACTGTAATTTCCAATCAAATAGTTTTACAATTAACAAAGCGCAAAGACAAAATTTAAAACATTGTGCCATTAATCTCTGTTATGGCGAATCGCGTGTAAATTACAGAACGCCATAAGAAAAATAAAAAATTAAAAAATTTAAAATCTGACAGAATATCTCAATGGAATGGTGAATTATATTATCAAGTTAAATAAATTATGAAGTAAAAATATTTTAACAAATTAATCTTTATAAATAATAATTAAGTTTTGAATTCAAATTAATATTTTAACAATGAAATTAAGTTTAATGAAATAATCAAAATTCTCAATTCTTCTCAATCAAATTCTCAAAAAAATCTCAATTCGTTACTGTTTTACGACTAACGAAAATTCGCCATCTGTATGAAAAATTGGCATTCACTGACCTTAAGGGAACAAAATGGTTCTCGAAGTCCTTTGCTGCTTCACCAGATGGGCCCTTGAAAATAATGATGTAGAATCTCGACTCAAAGCTGATCGTCGAGTGGTCCCGATACGTAGATCGTTGATCCACAAGATAATTCACGATGCGATTTAAATTGGGGAAAGCCTTTTAAATGTGTCTTCCGAATAAAAAATCAGGACCAGTTCCATTCTTATTTTTATAATACACAACTCATTAGTCTTCATATACTCATGCTTTAAATTAGGATATAGAACTTTCTCGAATTAATGTTCCATAGCACAGTCCGATTTAATATTAAAGTTTTGCCAAAGCCATGCGGCTAAGATGTGTAGATTGTTCACGCTCTCTAAGGGTTCTAAGGGATATTTTGCAACTACGTTATACAATAATTACCTTAGCCTTTTACGAGTTTAAAGTAACTGCTCACAAAACTTACTGTTAGGATATATAATTAAAAATCCTCGTACTTCAATAGTTTAGAAGTAACTGATCACAGGACTTTACTGCTTGGATTTACGATTAAAGATCCTCGCACTTTAATATTTAAAAGTAACTCTGCGGCTAGGATATATAGTTATCATCCATGCCCGTTGAGAACTCGAAAGCAAAAGAAAAAATTATTAACGATGTATACTTGAAGCAGATTTCGGGAAGACTGAATGGAAAATTTTGCTAAAAGAGCGCGTAAAAACAAAGGACAATTTTATTATTTAAAAAAGGAATACAACAGAAATTCCTTCGAGAAAGTTCTATGTCTCACAAAAATGATTACATATTTCAATAAAATTCAATACAATGTTGTTGGCACTTAAACATTAGAAAGCCATACAGAAGAAAAAAAAGAACATTGGAACTATTAATCATTTGACAAAACGTCAAGCCGCAAATGTCATTCCTCACACAGGTGATGATGAAATTAAGTTTAACAAATTTATTTGATATCTAAAATAAATTATTCTCATGCAATATAAATAAAAAAAAATTAAAAATAAAATATCATTTTGAATTTTTACAATTTTCAACCAATCTCAAATAATCTTGCTTTTCTAACGGTCAACTATACGTAGCTTGCTCTCTCGAAGGAAATTCCAAAAATTTGTACATATGTATTCCGGATAACAAAATAAAAAATGTCATTTATGAACAAGTATTGTAAATAGTTATAATAATAGTTACACCTACCATACAATCTCATATCAATACTTTTTAAACGGTTACCCTAGCTAATATATTTTTAAAACTAAGTACTTTGGGAAATTATAATAAAAAAATTGAATATTTTAGAGTTTTGTTATTAAAATATCCACTCACTAATGGGGTAACATTGATAATTCAATCAAATGTTAGTCAGATAAAAATAAATTTCAACCCTAACTCCCATGTAGGTTTAGTAAATGCAGCATACACATTTCATTATTTCTGGAATTAATTTCGTGTAGAGTTTCGAATAATTCTTTATTTTCACTGCCTCTGCTAAATGGACACAGGTTTATTACCAAATCGTCAAATTTATCCGACTATCTAATTTTTAATACACATTTCTTATGTTTGTAAATTCTTGCAGTATACATTCCACTTAGTTGCTCTAAATTAGAAAATAATTCACTTGAACTAAATTATCGCAGAAATATATCACCAGAAATGTTACGATCCTATACGATCGTTTTAATTTTATTACGTAACCAGTTCATTTAGAATAAATCCACATATACAAACTGGAAAATGCAGAATATTTTGCTCATCTTCCTACAATTATGCGCAAATTTTGAGTACATTCAAGATTTGAAAGGAAATTCGATATACCTGCCACCAAAACAATCAGGTCCCTGATTATTTCACTCTTTACAAAAATGTGACAAGATTATTACTTGTCGCTTGGCGTAATTTTGCAGGAAACATGTTCAGCTATGGCAGTATTCACATTTATCAAAAGTTATTAACACATTAATTTTTGAATCCAGCTTTTATGTACTTCGTCTTTTCAATTTTCCTCTTACCATCACTTCCGTTATGATTTGTCCTACATACTTTTTGATCGTCTTCATACCAGGCTTATTTTTAATTACTTCTTATATTTCATATATATATATATATATATATATATATATATATATATATATATATATATATATATATATATATATATATAAATATATACTATTCTATAAAATCACATCTTAAATCTTATTTGAATATATGCAATTTAATAAAGGCGCAATTAGATAAAAGGACCATACGGGATGAGTTTATGGTCCATCTCGAAAATATTAAATCATTTTCAATGTTTTTTTGGCCGTTTACACTTTTTCTCTTCATCCACAACTTTTTGCATCATATCAGCTACTGTTTCTGTTGCGCTTCTAATAATTACTATAATCCCATAATATGTGGAGTCATTGAAGCCTTGACAGAGTTACGTTTCCATGATAAATAATGTTTCTAATTTTATATAATTGACTTTATTTAATGAAGACTCCACCGTAAAATACCTGTCGATGCACTATCAACAATATCTTTCACTCATCCTAAAATAATAAATGATTACTTTATGATAAAAATTTTCTCAATACCAGATTGATTATAAAATCCCAATGAAAAATGCTACTGAGACATCAGATTCTAGAAAATTTTGAGACAAATAAAAAAGGAAAATATTATTTACCTCCTTTAGTTTATATTTCGCAGTTATGCATAAGTCTCATTAAAGTCCAAATAACATGTTAAAGGTAATTACTGCATAACATTACAAAAAGCTTCACAAAGTTCTTGTTATCATTCAACTCTTTATGACTATAGGTGAAATGTCAAAATAAAGAAAATAATATGTGGTATCAAGTCTATCTGCTTATTTATATTACAGAAGCCTCAGACAATTGGTATTTCACAAGGTTAAAGATCAAACTTGTGGAGAAACCCAAAAAAAATTATTATATTGTGTTTTGATGTTTTATAATCACGTTGTTTCGTAGTGATGTCAGCTATAATTTAAAATAAATAGGAGAGCGAGGGGATTGTTGTAACAATTTTTAGAAAAAATAATTATATTAAAAATTTGTTTACTGTTTTAAAATTAAAAGATAATTTGTCGATAGCTATATTATATATAGCAAAAATTAATAAGTTAAAATTTGTTAATATATACTTCACACCAGACATTTTCTTAAAAAAAACCGTTAGTAGAATTTGCTCTGTGTTTGGGTCTATATGTAACAACTACGGGATAGATAGTGATAGTAAAAATTAAATAAATTTTGATATGTTTATGGGTTTTCATTTTATTTTTTTCCAAACCAACATAACACTTTACATTATCCATAATATTTGTTAGCAGTAAAACTAAAATATAGTTCTATAAAAGCAATTAATATGGCACTTCAAATTACGTCCATTTATCTAACATATTACAGGTATCCGAAAAAATACCAGCCTTTGAAAAATAGAGGATCCGTAATGACTAAATTCAGTCTTTATCAGAGTAACAATAAAAACAAATAAGCGATGTAATATTTCCTATCACATATTATACACGTGCCTGCGTTTTATATGATATGCAGTTCTTCTGTATCAGAATAGCTATAGTTGTTACGGCAAACTTTATAGTACCGTTCCCCACTATTAGATTTGGAATCAGATCTCAAATTTTTTAAAAATTGTTTCTACTTCATCTTTCTTTTCATTTATTTGACTTTATGTTTTTCTATTGATCCATCATTACCATCTCTTTTCTATTTGTCATTTTTTCTTAATATTATTCTACTTTTCCAGATGTATTAATTAAAATAGTCCGCGTCTACTATGCGTTGCTTTTTTTCGCGATATACACACACACACACACACACACACATATATATATATATATATATATATATATATATATAAATAAATAAATATATATATATATATATATATATATATATATATATATATATATATATATAAGTGTATGCATATACGGATATATATAAAAAAATCCTTTCGAGTGTTCAGTGACAAAGATAACGTTGGATTATAAATATTGATAATATGGATACTGTCAGAAATTAGGCATTTCATTTTTGTCAATTATTCATGTTTACATTTATATTTGACTCGTTGATACAGCAGATGGCGCAGTTCAACAGAGGAATAGTTACATGGGAAATATCTATATATTTGTATCCACGACAATATTGTCGTCAGATATCCACGTATTTACAATAGTTTTGCTTTTACTATTAGGTACAGTGAAATTTCAACAAACTCAATATATCCGATGTTGAGGTATTTTGTAAATCGATTTAATTTAATGTCTCTAAAATACCTGTTTTTCATAAATATGATTAAAATAAGTTCCAGTCTCTTTTTGCGATATTTAAATTGTCCAAAATTTCATCAAAATGCTCTATTTTTCTATTTCTATTAAGTAAATTATTTTAATCTGTTTCTCCTTTGGATCAACGACGATACAGGAGGATTTTAATTTTTTTCCAAAAAAGGACTTAGTGATTTATTTGGGAAAGTAAATAAAAACTACTCTAGCTAGTTACTTCAATAAATGAAATGGAATATATGCAGTTATAAAGAATTGAATTTTATGTATATTTCGTGTTTTCTATGTATATTTCGTGTTTTTGACTGAATGCAATGTTATTTATGAAAAAATGTGATATGGTAGGAAATCGCATACAAACTTCTCATCACACTCCTACGTAAGCACATGAACAAATATAAAACAAGGTGGAAACGGTATATTCGGGGAACTGTATTAAAACACATGTCACCAATTTGAAACAAATAAATTTTAAATGAGCCTTTATTTAAGCATACGCCCCCACCTCTGCTCAAAATCATCATGGAGATATATAATTCGTTCTCGTTTCTTCATACTTTAGAAACATATACTTATACCGCTTGCAATAAATATTCTAAAGTTTTAGA
Source organism: Druceiella hillmani (assembly GCA_039881145.1). Taxonomy (NCBI): domain Eukaryota; kingdom Metazoa; phylum Arthropoda; class Insecta; order Lepidoptera; family Hepialidae; genus Druceiella; species Druceiella hillmani. Next base: position 19,595,326 of record JAYKKI010000033.1, on the reverse strand, counting down.
GTTGTTTACATATTTATCGACAAATATTTTCTATCGGACTAATTTATACAAAAATCATGTTCTAAAAAGTGTGCAGGGCAAACCATTTTTAGCTTCGTAGGAAACATTTTCTTTCATTCAACAACTTTAATCCATTTCTTTTTTATGGAGGGCGCTTCCGAATATCTAACGGAATGTATTTCATTCAAATTACTTGTTCATTTCAGACTTAAAATTGGTATAAAGGACAAAATATTAAATGTATACAATTTAAAAGTTTAACCCTTTCTCGAATTGCTATGAGTATATTATTAATTTTGGTTATACCTACATTGCTATTATGTATTTATTCTTTTAATTAAAATTAATCAATAAAACACGCGACGGTCCTGGTAAACAGTGAAGTCCTTCACTTTAATGAAGTGACAGGTAAATTTCCCGTATGATCTAATGGATGAATATAGCGGCAAATGTAAAAATAAATAAAATAACAGTCTAAAAACATAATTTGAATATCTAAAGTCTAAACCAAAATAAAATTTAATACGATAAATTTAATTTACAAGAACTGCCATCCCGTCCGACATTGAGATTTTAGACCGATCTCTTTTTTCAGGTACTAGATTATATTGAGATATTATAATTATTCTCCTCTTCTCTTCCCACAAGTATGGTTTATAATATACATAAGTTTTTTTTAAACCTTGTGTATAAATGATAGACATACATATAAACATTTATTTATGATTCTGACAAATAAACGCCTTTTTTATACATTCAAAAGTATTCTTTTTGATTTTGTCATTATTACCTGCTAGATTTAAACTATTTAAACAAAACATAAAAACTACAGCAAGGAAAATTAAAAAAAAAATATTTAACTGTTCAATGTTATGTGACTAATGCAAAACACTTATATTTTGTCAGTTTAAAATAACGTAGAAAGAAATGGTTCACGAAAATATATGCAAACACAAGTCACCTATCTCGAACCCTGATCTTTTGATGTGCTAATAACATTGCGGTGCTTAATTCCATTTCCGCTCAAATTCTTTACAAATGTGTTACACATCTTGCAAATTAATTAACCCCTTGCCACTATATTCCACTTGAATTTTTTACAGAAGTATTCTATTTCTTGTAAATTTATCAACCGTTTACCACCATGTTGGGCTGAAGGAACAAAATATATTAGCGGACATTTTAAATTTTACAAAGAAAATTAAATTTTATAAAGTTGTAATGTCCACGGGTACAAGAATTAATAAAAGAAATAAGATTATTTGCATATAACACAAGGAAATAACCAAGTTTACACATGGCTCTAATTTCGAAAATTGAAATAAATGACAGAAGATGGAGAAGTAAAATTGAAATAAAAAACATATTTAATTGAATATAACACCAAAGGGTTTTAATTTTTCGGGGAAACCAGTTTTCAAAACAATTTATGGTTCGTATTAATCAAAACGACTTCAGTTTTAGTTGCTTATCAGGAATATCAAATAATTGTGATGGTTCAAAATAAATAAAACAAAGTGGCATTATTTCACTCGGCGAATAAATTTCAGTGCAACATATGTTTACAAAGTCTAATTATAAAGTGAAGTTAACAATAAAGACAGAATATTGACATATAATAATAAAGATAAAATATTTTCTTTGTTCCAAAAGAGATGCTTATTTTTAAAATATATAGAATGTCTTAATTGTACTTTACTAATTAACGGGCACAGGAAATTAGGATTAATCGGTTTATTTGTTAAAATATTTAAAAAAATATTAAATTATTGCCCAAAAAACAATGTATATTTTTATTTATACAGTATGCAAAGTTAAAGTTTTATCTCATTAAGAGCATACATATTTCCGTTATCAATACTTATGCGATAATAACATTAACGGCTTTAGGAATAAACCAAAATTAAAAAATAAACCACGACTAAACCGAAGAGTAGTCGAAAATTTGAGAAATAAACTGCGTTTAACTTAATTCACGGAATAACGGCCTTTGAAACGTTACTCTATTGCTACACTTTCGAGGAAATATGTTTAAGCGAAGTGCTTTAGCACCGCCATTTTTTTGTAAAGTGGCGGTGCTCGATATTTGACAGCTAATAAATATAATACTTGGACATTGTTCATACACATGACGCTATGAATTTTTACGAAATATTAGGAGATCTCAATTTACGCAACAGCATTAGTTGATAATAGAAGGAAGAGGGAAACGTACAAAACACGCGTAAATCCATTTAATACTTAGTCGGAAGAAGAATTTAGAACTAAATATCGTTTTACGAAATCGTAAACTTGGTGACAGGAGATATTAAGAAAAATAAGAGAGATAAAAATTAACATATTATTGAAAGTTTTTAAACGTATTTATAATATGGCGTTTGCCATTTTGAGCGTGTACTGTTTTGTTTTGAGGTAGCGGCATCGTTTTTATTTTCACTTGTGTTCTGTATTTTAGATACTAGATGACTCGGCTGACTTGTATGGGCTCAGCCAATGGTCTGTCACAAATATATGACGACGAGTAGCAGCGCACTAGCTTGAAGAGCTAAATAGCTTATATTAAAATGCCTGGAAGTCAAGATGAGCAGGTGGAACTAATGAATGGATTTTGAGAGATTGCTGGTATAAGAAACAAAATAAGGGCAGTAGATCGCATTCAAATTTAAATAAAAAAGTTGGAGGAAATATTGCCCAATTTTATATAAATTTTATAGAGAATTAAATGAAACTACGTGATGTAGTATTATTTCTACTATCTTTAATTGTTGTAATACAACGAAACCTGGGTCGTGGTAAAGAAATTAAAGATAGTAGAAATAATACTACATCACGTAGTTTCATTTAATTGTGAATAATGAATTTCTACGAAATTAACGCCAAATATATTCAATATAAATTTTATAGTCTTAATGTACAGGTAATATTTTTAATATGACTTTTGGTTACTTTTTTACTTATCTTCTTATCTTGACCTATTTGTAAATAAATATTTTTCACGCCAGGTGGTCTGCCAATTAGCACTGTATATAAGAGCAACGAAACCACAGTTTGAACAGATAATCACAGTTTGAACAAAATCAATTTCATGGGCGTTTATTAGGAGATCAGAATACGCCTATTCTCCTTACTTATTCACTCCCCCTTCCTGTAATAAGAACAGTCACTACAGCTCAAGAATCAAGGTATAATAGTGTCCACATTGCTACCAGATATACAATAGAGCGTTGCTTTGGAGTTCGGAGCAGCGCTTTGCGTGTCTGTTAAAAGTATTAAATTGAGTATCATTTAAGTCAATTAGTTGATATTCATTGATGTATCATTTAATGAATATCAAATAAGATAATGCAAAAATGTACATAATAGCACTAACAGTGCTCCATGATATAACCACTACAAACTACAAACCACTACTACAAACGCAGACCTGTGTCGTGGAGCCAAATAATTCAGAGGATATTCCATGATAATTGATGGAAGAGAACCATTATATTACAACGAAGAAAGAGGGAATGCAGCAAGATTAGCGTTTAAAATGGAATAGTTTTAGGTATATCTATGGCATTCAAGTAAGAGAAACCCGAACAAATTATAAAAGCTAAAAATAAGTGATGTAGTAATTATATCTGAAATTTGTTCTAGTTCCTTTTTACATAAATTTAAATATTTAATTTTTAATTCATGTTCTTTCCGCATCATGTCCATTGCCGTTGCATTCCATACTCTCCATACGAACGTTTTACGCTCCTTTAGTTGGAGCTCTTTGGTAAATTCTTCGGTTTTATTACTCTTGGTCAGTATCGCAGATTTATATAAAGAATCTGATATATCTGTAGTATATATCTGTAAAATATAGAAATAGTAATCCATAAAAGTGTGCTTGTTCGGTGAGTATGAGTGTGAAATATTTACTAGATTATATATAAAAAGAAATACCAGTTTCGTTTAGAGTCCTCTGTTTTGTTTCTTTCTACTACACGTAGACAACTTTTCAGGACTGTTGCACATCTGCAAATGAGAAAATTTATTACGTAGGAATTTTAATAATAGCTTTAAATGTATTAGGATTTCTGAACAATTTCTTAAGATACAACATGAATTGATATTTTCTTGTCCTTACAGACTTAGATATCGGTATTGGTACATAAATGTTGTAACGTTTTACGATGTATTAAATTAATTAATAATTAATAGGAACTTTCTTCTTTCAGTTTGTTCCAACTCTGATTCAAAAATTTTTCCATTACCTGTATTCATTCCCTCAGTGATCTTTTGACTAATTGCAGTGTTACATTTCTTTTTGGTGTTTCCAGTTTTGTTGTTTCAGTGTTTCTATGGAATATATATATATATATATATATATATATATATACATACACACACACACACATACATTTATATATATATATATATATATATATATATATATATATATATATATATGTATACATATAACTTAATTACTTTCAATGAGAAGAAACTTAGTCATTAAATTAAAGAAGTAATATTTCAGAGAAATTATAAAAGTAAGATATTAGAAGCTTTAGAATAACAAAAACATATCTTTTGGATATTGGCCTGTCCATCACTGTGATGTTCCCATCTACAACAAATTTCTCTAGTAGCATCGAAAATATTTGTAGGTCTTCCGCTTATGGACTACTTTTGCGTCTTTTTTGTGGCGAGGTAAACTCGCTATAGCGGACAACCGCACGTTTCCATTGAATTTCCGACTGTAGTAGGTCTCTCTTCTTTTTACTCAACTCATTGAATCTAGGCACACACATTTAAATTATCACTTTAAAAAAATATATAAAGCCAAAATATTCTCGATACATGTGTTTGTTACTTCATTACATTCAAACTCTAAAAAGTATTTTAATGAAATTCAATTATCAGTAGCTTGGAGTTCATGGAAGCGTCTAAGGTAGACGTAATTTAAGTGTATCAAGAAGAGGCTAAGACAATTTGTTTCTAGACTGGATGTTTATTGAAAAAACACATCTAGCAGAATGCTATATCACATATATGATGAAACAGACCTCCCAGTAATATTTATTCATTAGCAGAACCCTAGTATTTATTTATTAGTAGAACCCTAGAACTGAGATACGTGTAATCGAGTTAAGATTTCAAGAACTTGAATAGTCAGTCCAAAGTATTTTGTTATATGGGTCGTGCTACACGCGATTGCAGAGCCATTTACGCAAAAGAAATATGCGCTACCGAATATTGGCTTCTATCCTCTAAATTATAAGATAGGTACTAAAAGAATGCCGGCAGCTATTATACTTCCAAAGTTAAAAGCGATCTTGCCATAACATATTTTGTAACATATGGTTTTCAATCGATTCATTTTTTTTTACATTTTTGTAGCTTACATACGTTGAATAAGTAATATTCGTACACCTGACACCTACCAAGGTTGTTTATATCTGTTAGATGGAAGATTTCCTTAAAAAAACAGAGTATATGATGACTGTTCAAAATTTGAGCATAGCGATTTCGAATTCCGTCATCAGTAGCAGTATAAATCGTTTTTGTGAACGGCTAAATATCACTCATTTTTGAGATTGAAATTTATATATGAAATGAGATGAAAATAACAAAAAACTGACTGTGTAGGTTTGATATATTCAATTCACGATTGTCTAGTACAAGAAGATACACTAGTTTATTTTGGTTCGTTTTTTTTGAAGTATTAAACAAATATTAAATTGGTACTAAGAGCCGCGGCCACATTCAGTAACTTCTTTTTAACTAATGTTACCGCTTGCATCCATTTATTTCCTTCCCACGCGTTTCATTGATATTTTGCATGCCGTTTGGTTTGAATGTGCATCTATCCAAAAACTCTGTCTGTCCGTTGAATTGTATGTATTTGCTTTATGCTTACTGAAACCAAAACCTCGAGCCAGTCTCGAACTGGACTATTTTTAAAATTTATTTGCTATCTGATTAATTACCTTTCGAATATCTCTAGATATTAAACCTGGGATATAGAACAAGGTCTCCTCTTCTACAACCAAACATGGCTTAGATTACGGTATCTTATTATTGCTCCATTATTCTGAGACTTCAGGTTACTATTGAATCCATAAAGAGTATTATGGCCAACGTTATACTTTATACGTGTAGATGCTGTTCTAAGGTTTATCTATTCTTTGAAATATTCATCCTCTCTCCTATTCAAAACGTAACATCAAAATATACACATGTTTGGATTTTGAGAATTAGCAACAAACCGAAAAATATAGACATAATGTAATAAAATCAGTAAAAAAAAAATTAATAAAGGTAATGGCAGGTATCAGTCGAAGAGGTCAATTTTTTTAAAAGTTTTGGCATCAGTGTTTTAATTACGGAAAACACTGCATATGTTGTTCAGGAAAAATAATGACGATTGTGCGAAGGATATTTCAATTATACAAATTATTTTATAATATCAGTTGCATAGGGTGGAAACTCGACAATGGTTTCATTTTGTTGCACAACGTTATCTACGTATCTGATTTTGATAGCGTACCTAAATAAGCCATATGAGAAAAAATAAATATTATTTAAATAATTTGCAATATTTTGTTAAATGGATGCACTAAAACGCAGAATCAAATGTTTTTCTTGAATAAATATTTGTTAAAATGAAGTGACATGGAAATATATCAAATCATGAGCCTATAGCTTGGAATAGAGATTAAGATGTTTTTATTTTTTCCAGTAATTGGTGGAAATTTTGTGTTTTGAAAAAATGTTATTTTTTATTTCAAAAGTTCTCTTCAACTATGTATCATTTGTGTACTTTCGTTGCAAGACGAATTTTTAACAAATAATTTTAAAATTGAACTGCCACCATTTTGAAAGTCGAATTTTACGTGTTGAGTATTCCATATCAAAATACGCAATTACATATATATATTTAACACTACTTAAACGAGACCCATCCCGCGCTACCGCACTAGTTGTTTCAGCCGCTCTTCCGTCGCTGTGAAAATTGAAAAATCGTAATCATAACAATACTCCCAGTAATGGATTTCCTGTGTTTAAAAATTGTAACTTTTCGGATTATAGTTCTGTTACAATTAAACAAAATAATAAGGCCCCAGGTTATGGTGTTTGTTATTCGTATAAAGATTACAGGTCTATTGGATTTAAGTTAATATTTTCGCTTCACTATTTTAGGATCCGCAAAAATATTTTCCGTTTACCATTTCTCATTTGCAATTTTGGAAAAATTTTAAATCATTTTAGATACTAGAATTTAAAATTTTGAATTGAACTTATTTTCGTTAATGGAATCCTACTTTATCCGTGTCCTCGGTCAATCCTTTGACGAGTTTTGTTTTGTGATTTTTTTTTAAGTTCGCCTCAAAATGATATTTGGCGTTTTGGTATGGAACTCAAAAGATGTAACAAGTATCAATCAAACTGATATCTTACACGGTTGGGAGGGGGTCAGAATTCGATTATCGAATTGCTTCTATTTATTCTATCGGTTAATGGGCTGAGAAGCGTGCCTGAAAGGACACACTGCCTTGTGATCACCGATGACACTAAGCTTTATGTCGGAATATCGTGCGCTGCCAATTGTTAATTGTGTAGTTGAATGAAATAAAATGAGTGGCTTGTAGCGTAAATCGACAAGTGACCAACAAATTTGCCATCATTTTGTTACCATGCCTACCTCCTAAACAATCTGTCGTATTTATTATGCAAGATTTTAATGCTTTAAAAAAATATATTTTTTATTATTTAAATTATTTTTTATAAAAAAAACCCGAACTTTTTTTAATACCTTGGTTTAGTAAATGATTAGGGATTAGAAACTTACTGGCCTGGGGTAAGTCCTGAAGTGAACTAAGATTTCGGACTACTGTCCTCTACTGACTGCGTCGAGCTTTATAAGGATTAGAAATGCTGATTCATCTGGGAAGGCAGTTCCTTGAGAATTGCAATGGGAAGGCGAGACTCTGGGAACAAGATTGTATCATCTTCTTAATATGAGATACTTGGGAGCGGTGTTGCGTAAGCATTATGATTGGAAGTTCGTTGGCATCTATGTTCAATGATGCGTTTATTTATGATTCACTATTTAGATTGAAATTATTCACTATTTTCAGAAAATAACGGTGATTGCAAAGTAAACAAAAAAAAATTATATTACAAATTTTTTTTCACTAAAAAACCTAATTTTAATGGGAAAAAGTCTTATTTTGAAACCCAAATAACGACATTTGGTTTTTTACGCTCTATATTTGATAACATTTTTCTTGATTTTATATAATTCTTGTTAAAACAGTCGGCCAAAAATTTAGAAATAAACTTTGGTTCAGAAACGTGTAAACTTAAGTATATAAATAAAATTTTTAAGGAAACTGGAAAATGAACACTAAACAATTTTTAACAGCTCACTCGATGGAGACTGCACTTATACTTTAGTACGTGTTTTTTACGAAGGAGTTTTAATTCTAAGAGCTAGAAAAACACTAATGCGTTGATGAACGTGGGTATAATTTGGCGCAATTTAGCTTAAACATTCAGATCTACTTTGCCTGAAAAATTCTGAGTCTAGAGCCAATCTAGCACCAGATCTAGCTTAAAGTTTAGTGCCAGCTTTTTTTGACTGTTACCCGACCTGATAATTCCTCTTTTCTCTTCATTTAATAATTCTGAAAAGCTAGTCTCTGAAATTTGTAGGTTATTTTCCTGGATCCTTGTTTACAATCTTGCAATTTGAAGAGTAACTATGTATAATGCTTTCGCTCCACGGGTTGAGATTTTAATAACGCCTGGAGCTGAGTTTAATCCTAAATTTTCTTTTTATCAAACTTGGTATTGTGCCCGACCTTATAATAGACTTAATATAAATTTAAAAGATATTTCTCTACTATGATGAAGCTAAATTTAAAACATTCCTATAATTAATTAAAAATAGTTTTCATTTTTACCGTGACGAGTTAATCTACAAATTTATTTAGAGTATTTATGTATATTCGCTAAAACGCTACTTTGTTTATTTAAATGTTGTGTGGGGTAATTTTTTACAGCAATGATAAAAGAGCAAGAGAAGATAAAACATAGTTAATATGGAAAGTGCGTATAATGGGCGACGGGTTGTAATGAGTAGTCTAAACATACTGATATGAAATCACGCGCCTGCTGATTGGAATTACTTGTGAAGGCCAAGTAGGTACAATATTTAATTATTTTACTGTATAAATATGAATCAAATATTTATAACAAAAAAAAGTTACTTAAACATTAAAACTAGTATTAATGTAATAAATAATGCAGATTGAAGGCGGGTTTGATAAAATGTGGTCATTTGTGTTGATATTAGATGTGGATGTTTTTTTAAATTTAGTATTACCGCTATTATGTAATACTAAATTTAAAAAAACAGCCACAAACTAATATCAACACAAATGACTATATATATATATATATATATATATATATATATATATATATATATATTCTTAATTTTTTATTTAAAACTAAACACTTATCATTAATTAATTTATTTATTTTGTTAAAGAATCAAGAACTAATTTATTTACCAACTTTATTTTTAAATTATTTGGGAAGAGAAACTTACAGGATTGAAACCTAGACAATAACTGAATTTGATCTGCACCACGACTGAAGTGTGCTGTTATATTGAATCACGTCTAGGTAGGGCTTGCGTCTAGCGTCGATTAACGATTAGGAATGCTATTGCATCCAGAAATGCGGTTTGCTGGGGTGGTTGAGAACACAGCTGTACCATAGTGTGATGACAATCCTCGTATTATCAGTTAAACAAAAAAGACTAATTATCTAACAGTAAAAATATCACGGGTAATCGAACCAAAGTGTTTTTAAGAAATTAACGATATTTATACGCCTGTTAAAGAAACACCAGTCGATATATTTGTATGATAAAAGTGACGTTAATATTTGCAAATAGAGCACGATGTAAATTAGAGTGTCCCAGGTATTCAGTGTCTCCCGTATTTGATATAAACAGAATTAGTAACAAACTTACACGCTACAAGAGATTATTTGCCCCGAAAGTCCTGGGTAAAAATTAGCGATATACCTAAACGCAACAGATTACTACACAACATTAGGTTACCATATTTCCGGTGACTTTATATTTACCATGAGGAAGGTATTTCTTTCGGTCATCCTTGCCCAATATAGATGGACCACTGTTTCGTTTTTATTCAATATGCTTACGTTAGTTATAATGTCAGGTTGGCAAAATTAAATATATAGACTCACATATAAATTTTTTATCATATTGGGTTATCAATATGTCTCTGGCCTCGCTCATTTTACCACGTTGATTATTTTGTTGTTTGTCACTTGTTTATGTAATGAATTAGCTATGTAACATGTATATACTTCATTTACTGGTTCATTTATGTATGCACCGACGGAGCTTTCAATACTAAGCAATAATTTAACATACTAGACTCGTATGGACGAATTTTGAAAACGTTTATATAATTTGCAATATATGTTATTCACCGCGAGTTCCGAGTATAGCAGACGTCGTATCGTTGATTTTTTTAAATAAATTTCCCCCTTTATGCACTGCGACACTTTCATCCAGTTTCGCTCAATGACTTTCCGAATCGATAGGTTTTAATGTATCTACCTAGATTTTAGCCAGTTTAATTAACGATAGTTTTCCGTTCTTGAAGGTTTAATTACCTTGGTACTTTGTCCTCTATAGAAAGGGGGAATATTTTTGAAGCGAGGAACATTCTCTAATTGGCCCGTTATCTTCAGTTGTTTTTCAAATTTCTTAAAAGTTGTTTATTCAAAGATATTAATACTGTAGGCATATTAATATTAGCTATTCAATACAAAATAATCCCATAATTTACTAAAGAACATGATTTTCATGGATGTTACAATAGTTTCACTGTCAATTTCAAAGGAAATATTTTCAAACAGATTTAATAAAAACCGTATTCATTTTATAATTGATATATCCCTACACGTTAAATTACGGACATGAGGCAATGAGCAACTGTAGTGTATAAATAGGCTTGCTGACATTTAAAAGAGTTTGATGTGGTAACATCTCGCTTTAGTGCCTCAGGAACTTTTCCATTTAAAGTTGTATTCACATATCTTAAACGCATCTCCGCATCTCAGTTTTATCCGCCTGTTTTACAGCGCGTTGGTTTATTGAATTTATTGCACGCACCAAACACCACCGTCTACGGAACATTATCAGTAACATTAGTGACTGTTTTCTAACCCATTCATTGCAGAAAACATTTTTAATTTCCGTAACGAAATTATTGTCTGCTAGGTCACCTGTGTGTATATCTGTCACACGCCAACATTACAGAATCTAATATAGAGTTCAATAAAAAGTATAAAAAGTCTATATATATATATATATATATATATATATATATACATAAATGGAGTTAGAACTTTTAGAAATTTTCCTGTAAAGCACCTATTAATTTGGGTACAGCTCACAAAGTAGTTGTTTAAATACTTGTTATGAAATAGTGAATACAGTAAATAATTCTCGGTAATCGACATCAAATTCCAATTTAATTGATTACGTCTTTTGTTAGAAATCACTTTGATAAAGTATCTCGCGTTTGCTGTGGCGATAGAAGCACGATATTGAGCTGACATGAGATATAAAGAGTATGAAGTGCTCGGTTTATTATATGATATTTAGTTTTCGTAAGACCAAGTATATTGTACATATTATCGTTATTTATTGACAGAACTAGTGAGTAAAAATCGGATATTGCCCTACCAATATCTTGTTCGAAATGCGTTCAAAATAACCACGTTTTTAAAGGACATTGATATTTTAACAAATTAATAAATAATATTTTTCTCTACAACCCAAAAATGTACCCAGAATACTTAATACTAAATATATAATTTAATTAATATTTTATAAAAAACATATGCCTTGGACTATCATTATAATATAATTATTTTTCACCCATGCATAACTATATTTAATGGTTTATCTATAGCTTTTACTTGCTACTTTCGTACATTATTATAAATTCTGAAGCCAATTAATTATTATTTTATTTAGCTCGTTACGCAGTCACAAAGTAATATAATAATATTTTGTATATTGCAGATAAGATTGATAAAGTAAGGTCTCAAAATGGAAATGGTACACGTAACAGACACCTAACGGTTTCTCGAAAAAAAAAGTCGTAGTAAATGTATCACAATTAAAAGAACTACAATTGTCATACCCAGGTCACAAGATTATCATATGATATTCGTATAAACCCTTAAGAGCGCTCTCAGAAATCGTTACATACTTGGGCGCGTGGGGTCAACGTAGTCCTCAAATTCTATTTTGACCCTCATAAGTAATATTTTTAAAGTTAGCATGAAAATATCTAACATCAAGTTATGCTCAATAAATTAAAACTAAACTTCTAATGTTCCTTCTTAAAGTAAAAACAAATTCTGTCTTCTTATTTCCACTAACTATGGTCAACTTTTACTGCAATACTAAAACAACATACACGCTACTATAACAATTTGTTATCAACGTTTTTAATAAATCATAAAAAAGGAATAATTATTCAGAATCACTTTGTTTGTCAAATATTTGCGTAAATACCTAATGTAATCTGTGCACACAAATTTTCGGAGCATCTGTTTTGGGTGTTTCTTAACTTCCTTTCGAGGCCATAAATTACAACACATTCATGAGGAAGCTGAATTGGATGGAACATTTAAATTTCCATGAATCACTTTTAACTTCTTTCTCACGTCTTTCGGTGTGACCTTTACCGACACCCTTGTTTTTGGTACAGTTCTACGAGCGGTACAGTAAGTTCCTTTAACTCAGGTCTTAAATGTGTTTCACACTCGTCAGTATTAACATAATGGTCGTCGCCGTAGTGTGTTGGGTTGATCACAAGGCGTGCGGCCTTTGACAACGCGGCGAACCGCGGGGACCCGGGTTCGATTCCCGGCCGTTCTTCGAACGGGGCTGGGTGTTGTTGTGGTTGTGGTTGGCTGTAAGAGATTTCTTTGGTAGCAGTAAGTCCGCCATATGTATCAATTAGATACATTAAAGTAGATAAATAAAATAGATAAATAAATAAAGGCGTTTATGCTAGAAACGTTTATGAAGTGAAAAAAACGAGTCAACACGAATTTTTGTTTTATTGTAAAATATTATTAACTTTGGTTTTTATATATTCGACCAGAGAATTCATCCAATTTGGCATTATTATGGAGTTATATTTTTTGTAAATCCTAAATGGAATTGAATAGGATTCTCTTTTTAAGCAAGAATTTTTTTGGGGATATCAGGTTCATCTTCGTTTACAGTTAAAACTAACATCTAATTAAATTGAGGCTGTAACAATCCCGTTGCGTTGTGTGTCAATTATCCGTTATCAAGTTACTATCACTACCTTTTACCAGCTTCACTAAACTTTTAACAATTTCCTTGCGACTATTGGAAACACTATATGGACCCAAGAGTTGTTTGTCAAGATACATTTTAAAATACTATTACGTAGAATTCTCGTGCATAAGCCAACGTTTGAATTTTTATTGCATTATTATTTGGCTTCTTAAGCGTGAAAATCTTACCTTTGAATCTTATTCTAAAGTAACTAGAGTTTCATCAATAGAATTCGTAGTCCGTGACAGATGTAAAATAATCTCCTTTGGCTCCTTTCTGTCAGTCATGTGCGCCGTCAAATCAGATACAGCGCAATACAAACAAAAATCGCTTACTTCATGCTGTGAAGCGAAATATGTCAAGTACACTTTCATCTGATTCCCAGAAATCGAGATAATAAGAACGGGAGTATCTTTAAAATGGTTTGTAAAATGAAGGAGGATATATTCTATCGGCAACTTAGCCGCCTTTATTAATCGTTTTACACCTAACAAAATTGTGTGAGATTGTGTTTTGATTGCGTCATTAGGTCGAGTTGTATGCTAACAATAACTACTAGTCTGATTACTGGTACTTGGGATTTTAGGCTTATATTGAGAATTATTCACAGGTTACACATTCATTGGACTGAACTTCTAGTTCACGATTAATATCATCCTCACTAATACCACAGATTACTTCTTGTCCTATTTGTTTACGTCCTACATTTATTTATTTTTCAAATGTAACCTAAAATAAAATAAACTTCATTTTCTTGCAGAAAATTTGACATAAAAATAAATAACTAGCGGTATAAACGAAAAGTCAATAAATATATTATTCATGTATATGAAATACGATATAAATAGTAAGTAAATAAAAAAAATTACCACAAAAATATTACCTAACTCTTCGCATTGGGTCAACTTATACGCCAAAGCCACGCAGTTGCACTTTCAGGGAGGCTTTACTTCATAAAAATACTTCCATTGAAAAGCGATGGTGCTATCTTGCCCTCGCGATTACTTGAAATTAGACATCCATTTAGCATATGATCTGTACAACCTTATAACGGTTCGATTTATGCTTAATTCAAAACAATGTTTTGCACGCCGAAGCTACCAGAAAGACCGCGTTTACAAGTTGATGCGTTATGATAAATAATTTAATTTAAAAATGTTCTAACCCTAGAGGGTTAAATAAGAAAGAGAGCTACATTATTATCATATCTCTTTTTCATAACAACTCTTCAATAACAACGCATTACTTTTTTCTACAATCTTGTATATTTGTACTATAAATATCCTTTTTCTTTCGGCAAATCACATTTACTGCAAGTACTTGGCTTAGTTTACACGTCTGTTAAGTTGTAGTAATCATGGTCGTCTCAAAGTGTGGAAATTTTATTTTTATACTTTATATTTTACATGCTGTTGGTAAGTATATCTACATGTTACTATTATACATTATCATTGTTCTAAAACATTTAGATTTCTTATATTTAAAATTTCTCTATATTTTATATTAATTTACATTTTTTTCATCTTACATAAACCAGAAAATCCAAAGTCATACCTTGTTTTTATTCCAATTTTTGAGCCTTTTGTATTTATTATTGTAAACTAGACCTTTTTTATAAGTAACAATTCTAGTCAACATTATTTCGATAACTTTCTATTTATAAACATATTTGGGTATTAATTAGCAGCGAAGACCATGGCTATCATTATTTTACGGAAATAAAATATTAGTATATATCAAAAAAATTATATTAAAAGCTTTAGAATCTCACTTCGGGTAGTATATTTTGTGGAACATTTTATGCTGAAAAACGAAAAAGCAATACTTTTCCTATTTTATCAAAAATGTATGAGTAATCGTTATTTTCCGGGCACCAGATATCCTTTAGCTAGATTTTTTCTTTCCCTATCATTTTAGGGCTAATGAAACAAGAACGTTTATTTGCCGTTCGTCACGTTTATTTGCCGTTCGTCTATTGCAACTAGAGTTATCATTTTTTAAAGAACTTTGAACAAAATATCCAAAATACTACTGAATACTTTTTATTCAGCAATGAATAGCATTACTTATTTTATGATTATTTAAAACTAGTTAATATTTATATTTGATGAACGAATGCGCTCTGGTTATTCTTACATCGTTTTAACTTCTGTCGCGTACAGCGATCATTTTGATACAAACAAATAAAAGTTTATTGAGTGCAGATCTGAGTAGTTCGTCGATATGTTCATATACTTACGTTTCGTGAACAACAGATATTTCATATATACAAAAAATATACTTCGATACAATAAATACACGTAATGCACTCATAAATAATTAAGAATAACTTAATAAACGTAAGCTCAATTATGGTTAAGCTCACAGAAATATTCAAATGTCAACAGAACTTTAATCAATTTAAAATGACTGGGAGGGTTTACCAAGGTATCGACGTTGAAGACGAGGATGTGAGGTTCCTAAGTAGTACCACGGTGAAACATGCAGTAAAGAGATTCTTGATAAACTAAATTTATATTAGCAGTATTCTCTATAGCGTGCCTGCAAATTTTCATGAACATATTATACTGTTAATTAACATACATTTTTATGTTTAGTTTAATCATTACAAAACCCCACATATAATGAGAAAAAAATCTTGATTTTCTATGATTATATGCTTCATTTAGAAAAAAATATTTTGCATTATCTTATTTAAACCAACATTTTTTTTACCGGAAGAATTGTATTTTTCAACAAGTGGAATTTCTCGAATTACCAATCAAACCACATTGTTATGCATTAATAACCAATAATCTATTGATTAGTGAGTAATACGTAAATAATATGTTTGCAGTTTCCCTTTATGCATCAGAAGGAGCCACCGTCAACGGAATCAAACAAGTCGACAGGTAAGTCGATATGATTTAAATAACATACCTTTTTAAACATTTTTCTTCGACATAAGACACCAAACGATCGGGACCTGTTCATTATATATCGTTTGGCTATAGATATACTAGAACACTTGTTCTATGCTAAAATAACACTATAAAGTAGATATTGCTTTTTGTATAATTAAATGAATGAATTCATGATCTGGTAATATTTTTTGGCAGGAAAACTCGACTACGACGATGGAAATTAAAATGTTTCGAAATATATTATTTCCTTTATTACACTCTCGCTCACAATGTTATTTACATAATGCAATAAATAGGATTGTGCCGCCTGCATTTTCTTGTTAAGAGAGACCCAAAAAAATCCCATTTTGTTTCTTTTCAATTTGTGTAAATTTATTCAGATTCTTTTCAATTTGTGTAAATTAGTTCAAATTATTCCCATATTTCCATATTTATTTCCATATGATTTTGCAATTTTTTGAAATAAATTTGTTAAGCACGAAAAATAGTATACGGTACAGACAATTTAAGCATTTTTAAAATCATTTCAATAATAAATAACCCTGCAGAAATATTTTTTCTGGTGAACCGTCAATTATGGCTAGCTCTCAATATCTGTTTGTGTGAAAGACTTACTTGTTTTTTTATCACACCTTTGATGGGGCAAAGCACGACTTCGGCACATTTACCAAGTTATTATTTTCACACATATTTATTATTGGCCACAGCCATCACTGCACAATTAATTTGATCAGTTCATTGTCGTGTATTGTAGAGAAATTCTCCAAATTCACAAATACATTTATCCGCCCGCTGGTTACTCATGTGGGTACATGAGACACCAGCGGGCGGATAATCACGAAATCATAATCACGAAATGATTACCACGAAATCATATCTTTACACATATTCTACAGTGATTTTTACATCAATTAATACTGATTTTTCAGGATGGTTAGGAGTAAAATTATTTAATTTTCCTGGTTCGACAAAACATTTACATTTTTATTGTAAACTCTTTTCACTTTTCGTTGTTCTCTTTACAAACGTTTAATAAGAACTCAAGTCAGATCTGAGCACCTCCCTTGAAGTGACGCCCCCCCCCAATTTTATTTAACCTACTTTCTTCAAAAATATTATTTGAATATGTTTTGACAGACGTAACTATTAATCTCAATTACAATAGGATTTATTATTTCTTTAAACAAACAAAATTAAGAACTTTAACGGACTAGTTGCGTTTAGTAATCAAATTTAATATCGAATTTACTTTATATATCTTCGTATTTAGTCCAACGAATTCAATGCACTTATCTTCTTCAGCTACTTTCTCAACATTAAAGTCGTCTATATAACAATGAAATTACAGTTAATGTGTTTCAGTGAACATTATTAGAAAATCGTATGCTTTTGTTTTTCTGTACGTAACAAAATGAATGCAAAAATCACTAGTAGACTGCATACATGCGAATAGACGATCACGTGACTGATCCGAGCGGATATTCTTTAGCAATATCAAACCAAAAAGAAAGAGTTACGATGAAAAAATTTAAAATAAAATTACCTTTGCTTACATACACATAACTACATTTTATCAAAATTCTGCAGAAGATTAGGTCTGGTGTCACTCAAAAATAATGTAGATTCACGTTTCTTACGGCCTATGAAGTCCTTCCACTACATTTTCAATATTTTTGTGAATTTGAATATGTATAAAATATAATTAGTAGAAAGATGTATAAAATATAATTAGTACATTACGCGATATTACAAAGAACATTATTAATATTACTAAGATTGTTTGATTATATTAAAGTGATATAAATAAACATTTAAATATTTGTAATTTTCCTAAATAATGTCTCGTCGTGCTAATGGTAATAATTTAAAAGATACTCATAAGTAGACATTTGTAATTACCCTGTGTTAATCGTAGAAGGCATAATCCCATACATAGCAAGAACATAAGAATCGGTTGCTTTTAGTATTTTATCAAAAATTAATACTTTAATTTTCTCGATACATATTATTTGATTTAATAGAAAACAAGAAAATATGCAAATGTTTTATGTTTATTTATAGCATTCTAACGGTTAACGGTAACGGGGTAACGGCTAACGGCTAAATAAGTAAATTAGTTATTACAAATAAATAAGTTATTAAATATTTATTGCAAATATAAAAAATAAATCATTCAATTAAAATGCAATGCAGGAATTGTTCATGCGGCGTGGTGCGCGTACAAACGATTTTTCATGGTTTTGTTCTCTTACATAATAGTATATTACTAAGGATACACCAATTGTATTAAAATAAATTTTAATTACGAAGGAAAAATTATCCAGTAGATTAAAAGGCTTTGTTCAAGCCCTCACATTTTGCGTGATTCTTTTTTTCGCGCAAGTATTTGTCTAACACACGTCAAACGTTGAGATTCAAAGGGTGTAAACGGCAAGAGACCATTTTACTACATGCATGAAATTTTGTTCGTTGTTTTTAAAGCCACATACATTTCGTGTACGATAATGACATAGAATGCGGTAGAATAATAGCTTTTCAGATCTTATATTAAAAAAACGAATTTTTCGTTTTATACGTTTAAATAAAATTAAATTTACCAAGAAATTTTTTACGCCCTAAAAACAGCTGCTGTCCAAGTGGATTTGAGATAATAATTCGTGAGATATCATTAAGTAATATGTAGTGTAAGGAATGATTTCCTTTGTCTGTATGGTTATATAATACTTTCTTAAAATAATAAATACATCAATCTATATTTATTTGCTTTAATTTTCTATAGATATATCGCAACTGTCTTATAGCTGAATCACTGTCATTTGGGAGTTGCTGATAATTACATAGTTTCTATCATGAATTCAGTTTGAAAGCTTGTTTTAAGGACTTCATAATTCTGATAAGAATGCGGTCTTCCTACGATATGTTATAGGCATGTTACCGCAATTACTAACTAAATTATATCTAGAACCCACCTTGAGTTAATTCAGATAATCATCTCGCAAAAATCTTCTTTTTTCCACGTTTTCAGCTATTAGAACCTCTTTTGATGACAATAATCCTCATCAATATGTATCAAACCAGTACATGTGGTACCGATAAATGTGGAGGACAATACTAAATTGCTTGGCAAAAATACGCGAACTTGAACATGGCATTACTGCCTACGCCCCTGGTTTTCAGATTTTTGGCCATTAGAGTCATGTTAGATCAATCGACACATATATTAATAGAATATATTAAAAATCAAATAAACTACAACTCATTTACGGGATATATGACGAGTTAGCGCTTGAAGAACTGGCTGGTTTTGGACGAATAAAATCACTTTTTACCATAACAATAAGTAAATACTCGTAAGTAGAAATACTAATAAATATGCATCTAATGAACATTAACGGGACATTTCGGATACCTATGCAAATTGTTTGGCAAGAGTTTAAGGAGTCGATTATTAAAAATCGCGAGACACATACAAACATGACGTCAAACTTTAACCTTGTCTTTTAATTCGCATAAAAATTAATAATAATTTTAGAGATAATACAGACTGAAATTATTCAGCAAAATAAGTCAGTGCGTACTTATAAAATCTTTTGTTCATTAAGTTTAGACATTTAAAGTTTAATTAGTCATCATTGATAATTTAAAAATTTATAGAAATGGGAGGTAAAGTTTTGTTTGAGAAATATTTATTTTAATACTCATAGTAACAATTACTTATCAATACGCAGTTATTTTGTACTTAGTTAGATTTTGTCTTTACGTATGACAAAAATGAAATAGTTTACTTAACGTTTGTCACTTTCCTGAAAAAAATAAATATAATTTAGACTTATTGATGTAAGACAATGAACTATCAGGGACTGTCAGCAGAATACATTTTTTCTGAGATCCACTTTAAAAGTTAGTCTATTGAAAAAAGTCGTCCACAGTTCCAACATACTTTTGGAAACCTTTATGTTATGAGGAATTTTAAAACAAGAACACTAGAATTTCTCTCATAAACACAGGATTAAATATAAGAATTTCTGTTTTAATATGGGTTCCGGTAGTGTCTTATTATTTTAAAATTGCAATAACATGGAATGGTGCCAAAATATAATTGCAAATCAAAACTGGTTCATAGAATAATAAATAATCATAATTATTAATACAAAAACGATGGTTTTACCATCATTTTTGTATTCCACAAGATGTCCAATAATTAATATATTTTCATTTTATCGTATTGAAAGTTCATAGCATATTCGAAGTCAATAACAGTGCGTATTGGCAAAATACACTGGTGAATCGATTATATTTTAATATATAGGTGTTAAAGTTAAAGCTGTATGATGTCACGGCACGGAATATTGTCCATGGCAACGTTTCTAGAGTATAAACATAACCTAGTTTTAGTTGTCTTATTATCAAAAAACGTATAACTCAGCACACATTGGGGATTATGTGAAATGAAAAAAGAAGGGTTTTAGCGATCAAACATTGTGAGTTTTATAGATCACTTTTTAACACTTCGAAACTCTAATTATATGCGTCGTTACAGAATGAAAAACTTGAGTATGACTGATACGCTACGCTAAAAGCAGCTAACGTTTGCACCGGTATCTACCGTATTTTTTGAGTAGTAACTACTCAAAAAATACTCTTTGTAATACCAAATCGTTGTTATTTGCATTTTATCATTTTGCTGGCATTAAAACTTTGCAATATTACAGTAAAAAATTATATTTTTAATTTCCAAGACATAATTCATGAACAAAAAATTGTACTATATTTATACGTTATATTCTTATAAGACAAATAAAATGACTCGAGGTACCGCTTATACGTGGACAAAAAAGGAATACATAGAGTCAAAAAATATATTTAAAAGAGAGATATTTTAATGGACATTAGCCAATTGATTACCTTACCTTTTGAGTATCACTTTTAGAGAGCCAGTGGCACATATATTCAATATAAGGTCATTGTGGTTAAAAAACAGGATCATATTCAAGAAATATTAAAGCATGATATTTGTGTCTTTTTTGGTACTGAAAATTAGAATATAAATTCTACGTGGATAGCATGATTTTGCTACCGCTAAAGTTTTTAAAAAAATTTACGTAAATGGTTTTTATATTAAAATGGTCGCTCAATTGAGTATAATGTTTTCCACATGCAAAAAGTGGCTCTATGAAGCACAGTAACCGGACATTTCATTTTTAAAAAGAAAATAGCTGTCTTTCGCTTCGCTTTTTCCCAACTGTTTGGTAATTGAACCACAATCTCGCAATCTAGACACTTAACATGTATATGAGGATGTGTATTTTTAGCGCCGATGTATTTTTAGGGTGAAAAACAGCTTTTTAAAATGAATTTCTTTCGTAATTTTTAGATAAGTTTTTAATGTCGTATTATTGCAATTAAAACGAAGAGTTATTAAAGTTACTTTTTGTTTGTTCTTCGTAATATGTTGATCAAAATTTCGTTCGTTGTTTCGTTTAAAATAAATGCGATATAATGTACAATGTTCTAAGTGGAAAAGGTACAAATTGGCTCATGAGCCACTGTGTACGTGTACAGTGGACTCCGGTAGTGCGATTAATATTTGAAAAATAACTTTCCAATGATACGTGTCCACTTCTGGTTTTTTTCATAAAATGCTACGCCAAATGCTATTAAAAAGGAAAATTATAAGTTATTCTAGAGAGGATAAGAAAAAATGAGGGGATGAAGTGGAATGTCAATATTAAAGCATCCAAGATTGCTGGTGCTGATCCTTTATTTCAGTGGGCAGAATGGATCTTAAATTATTCCTTAAAAGAAAGTTTTATTGGAAGACAATTTAATGATAAATATTTTTAAGTAACCTAAATTATTTTTTTTGTATATAATTTAATTTTGCTCATTCTTTGAATAATTTATAATTTATTTCGATTTATAATATAAATTATATAGCGTATAGTTACAGTGTATTCTCTAAAACGGTATATATATATATATATATATATAACATTTCATTTCAGTATTTATT
Organism: Druceiella hillmani; assembly: GCA_039881145.1. Taxonomy (NCBI): domain Eukaryota; kingdom Metazoa; phylum Arthropoda; class Insecta; order Lepidoptera; family Hepialidae; genus Druceiella; species Druceiella hillmani. Next base: position 19,572,999 of record JAYKKI010000033.1, on the reverse strand, counting down.
TCAGTCTTTAAGAAAAAAGTACTTAGCTCATTGATAATTATAAGCAAAATATAATATTTTAATAAAAATATACTCAGTGTATACATCGATTGTCTGTGTCTGAACACCACTGTCTGCGTTTGCGACATTTATTGCGAAACTTGGTTAGTGTCGCTATACCGAAACATGAACGGCCAGACATTAGTCTCAAACATTTGTGTCGTTATTAGTGTCGTAGTCTATACGGGTCTTAAGAGCGTTAGTGACCAGATTCATTCCGTGCGGATCTCGCCTCGTTACTTAAGTAGCTTGGAGGGGGCCACGAAGTCCAAGACTTGCAATAGCGTGCAAACTTACGTATTATTTAACCATACAAACAAATTACATTATTTTGAAAATAATTTCAATGACATGTTGTGTAATTACCCAACGAAAAAACAAGTCACATTTTGTCTTTAGCTGTATAACTTTTTTATTTATAATGAAAATAGGATGTATTTTAAATGTTTTTTGTTTATTTATTCTCTATATTTTTGCATGACAAAATTAGAGATTTGGGTGTGCAGAATTATAAATATATCTTTTTAAAATGTTTATTTGAAATATGTTAAAAATATTAGCGTAATTATTATTGTATTTCATGTTCAAATACACATTTCTTTGGCCAATTATAGTTGTTTGACTTACTTCGTCGATTAACCTAAAATAAATACCAGTAATTATTAAAAGTACGATTTTTATTCACACCGCTTATATGATAAAAATATACTAAAATCACTAAGTAAAAAAGTTGTATTTTAAACATTTAAATTTCTTCTTTACCAAATTAACCTTCCATAAACCTTTTACCATTGTTGCCTTTTATAAAATTTCTAAAATATTTTTGGGTTCAATCATGGTGGGTTCCATCTCAATGGAAACGAATAAGGTTGGAATAATATTATTTTTATAATCATTATTTTCAGATTGTTCATAAAAGTTTTAAACTTTTCTCGCTGATTCTTGATTTATATCAGAAATTTATATCAGTAGCTACATATGTAGCAGTATTGTTCAGGATAGATCTTGAATTAAATGAAATTTATAAGTAATACAAATGACCGCAAATTTTTCGACAACTTGCAACTTCCACATACAAACATATTATTTTAGCATTGTCACTTTGCGTATGTGATGGCATTGTATAATAGTGGTCAAATTTTTTGCTGTTGTGACATTGGCCGCGAAGCTACGTAGGTGTAATTAGCATCGAAATAATTTCAAATTCTACCTCTAATATAATAAAACCCTATTTAATTGTAGGTTTGTTTTGTAGAATTTAGAGGCCTTTTTTGATAATTATTTGGATCCTTGTAATAAACTCATTAAAAGCCAATTGGTCGCTCTGACACTTTACTTTGTACGGACATTATACCATTCTACATAATAAAGTAGAATAAAGTTTCTGTTTTGTATGAAAGATTTGGAAACAAAAATTTCGTGATTATACGTCTTTTATTTTGTTTTTTTTAAATTATAAACATAAATTATAGACAATTAAATATTATAATTTACACTACTCTAATTATAGGCGGATTTCAATTTTCAGGAATCGAATTCTGTGCAAATGCTAGGACCACATTTTTTTAGTGCACTCTGCCAAAATTAAAAAATAAGAATCACATGGACCTCTATCAGTATGTCTCCAAAATAATTTTTTGGGGAATATTTTATATTAAATAGTGCAATTTGACGTTGGTACATAATTATAGACGATATGTATAAAATGTTCAATTTTATATTTGGAGGAGAGCGTTTTTCAAAGTCAGTGGAAAATTGTTTTCGAGGTCAACGTGTTAAATTTCAAATAAAAGCTCATTAAAATCAAAAACGTACCAACAATTTTTTTCATCAAAATTTTTCCGAACCCCATTTCAAAAATATCTGGCCACATTGTCCCTTTCGCTAATATCTCGAATCGAAATCGCAAAAATGGAAAAAATTGAGTTTATTGTGGGTTAAATTTTTATCTATGAAAAATAATCAGCTAATAATAATTGTTATATTATTAACAATGCGATAAACCCGAGGCATTTCTTGTATTAGTAACAAAGTAATTACTTAAGTGTAAATTGCAACTGAAGTAGCATAAGAATAAAAACTTAAAAATACTATAAAATTCTCGTATTAAAATGCAAAAAAATGTTATATTCATTCATTGTTTATACTTACCTTATTTACCAAGTCATTAATATAAAATTAAAACCTGATCACACGTCTTTCGTTACGCACTTCGCGTATATGAATTTGCTGGCGAAAGGTGAATAACAGACATTTTTAGCATTGCTAGCATATACTCTGGCAGCAAATGCTCATTGCATGAGGTTCGACTGTGAAAGCGCGCGTTACCAAGAACAACAAATGAGTTGTTTTCACAAATTTTAAATGAGTTTATGGAGGTATTTTTAATAATTCTTAGCTTCGTGATAATTAACTGATTTTGCGTCTGATTTGAATATTCAAGATAAGTACATGCCATAGCTGTGGCGGACTGCACCAAATCGCACTGAAAAATTGCGCATATTAGTTTCGCATACAAGTTGCAGTGCATCGCAATGTTGGCTGATTTTTTTAGTCACTCCTTTATTGATATCGCATCGCGTCCATACTTTTTCAAACACGTCGTAACACTGACAAAAAATTTATTTAAATACACATTTTTTTAAATTTTGCTACAAAACGATTATGGTAGAAAGAAGAAAATGTACCACATGGTGTTACAACTTTGTTGGAAACGAAAACTATTTGCAAGCACGTAATGTTTAGTAGGGTATTATTTAATAATTATTGTAAAAAAGTTCTTTTCAAAATTTTTCAGTTTTAAGTCCCGTCTGAGAAATATTATAATTCAAAATTGGCGTGACGCTTGTCTCGTCTAATTTTTAAACCTTTAGTTAATAAAAATCATTAGCTAATGAACCATTAGTTAATAAAAAAATAAATATAGGCATTAAGTTTTATTAGGAATTTTTAAATCAAAATATTTTAGAATTCCTAATAAAACTTAACGCCTGTATTTAACTTGCATCAATAATTGGAAGACATATAGACAAATACGTGTATCGTACGTGTCCCGGTATGCACTTGGTTAATTTTACATATGTTAATTTTACAAATATTTTTTCTAGTACATTATCATGTCAAATGTACTTGTAATCGCAAACTGATTTGAACTGCGTTGCAGCTCGCTTCAACCCATCAATAGTAAGGTCATTATGAAATGTATAAGTGATCCATTCGATTTCGCAATGCGATGCGTAGTAGTGCAATCCACCTAAATGTGTTTCAAGTCAACCTTCGAAGTGTATCAGACCTGAAACCGGCCTGTGATCCGGCAAAACAATTAACATACTCTGCTGGCCTTTTGATACTTGCTGATTTAGAACTTTTCAGTCATTATGCTAAGATTTAAATGCTGTATTGATGAAATATACAAATAACTTATCTGTGCATACAACGCTTTTGCTACATAAATACACTTCAATATTATCAATTCTCTTTAATCAGTTTATAGTTAATCTGACGTATTATTATTCCTTTCATTTTATATTTTAAGATATTAAAAGCCTGGATTTTCACTATACGTCGATAATTGATTGCAGTCTATTAAATGGAAATCGTCAGACTGATTCATTACTATTCTTTAATTATGGTTTTACTGTGTAAAAATGTTGAAAGAATTTCTCAGTCATTTATAAATTAAAATCATCCTTGACCATGCTGGTTTTGAGCTGTGGTTCAAGATAAATATTACCAAAAAAAAAGTTAATATTAATAACAAAAAAAATTGCTCGTTTTTCCAATGCATTTAATTTAAGATAAACGATCTCCATATAGTAAGACAAGTTAAAAAAAGCTTATTTTTGTATGAAAATTAAAATGTTACGTTTAGTGTAATCGTTTACACGTGGTTCTAATCATAATTTAAATAAAACCGAATCTGTGAATGGTCAGAAAAGCTGTTATTATAGGTAGTTTTACATGAATGGTGAAAATATTTTCATATGATTAAATATTATTTTTTCATCACAGACATTTTATAAAAGACGATTAGTGATAATATTAATGACGAGTAGTAGAAGCATACGAAATGGAACTATCTGCAATAGGTGAATGATAATATAGGTACGTGAAAGTTGAGTTAGAAAAGTTGAAATTCGTATCGAGGATGTCATAGTTGATGGCCTCTGGTGAAGTGCTTCAATAAGAATATTTATTCAGCGCTTTGAGGGGCGACATCTATAATCAGTAAGTGATTCATATTCGAAGCAAAAATTGGATTAAAAAACAATCGTTTATTAATTTATATAGAACTTTGATAATAATATTGTACACTGTGTATATTAACTGGGTATTTAAGTGTTTAATTACAAAAGTTGCATCAAGATCTGACTAGTAGTTTTGAATTATAATCGGGTGAACAAATGATCACTACAAATAGAACAGGCACTACGAGGGTTCCATAAATACCCAGGTATGAACAAATATTTAAGGGTGTATATGTATAATATTCAAATTAAGCTGTTTACAAATATTAACTTATGTTCGCTGTAGAAAATTGTCATGAATATTTAAAAAAATCAAGGATTATCGCCATACCTTTCCACTAAATTTTAAGTTAATAATTTTGAATGTGGTAATTTCAGCAATGTCTATGATAAACATTTTCAGCAATGTCTATGAATAGATCTCACATTCAATTCATAACATTTGCTTTGGAATCCTTTAACTTGTCCTCTCAATTGATATCCGCGGCAGTATGCAAAATGCAAACGATATTTGTGATTACTTCATTTGCCCATTCTAATATTTCCTTAAAAATATTTTTGGGTCTTAATTATTGAAATATGCCAGTTAATTTGATTTATAACTATACCAAATGTCAAGTTTCCATTTAAATGATATATAAGGAAAACGGTTGTGACAGATGGAGAGATGGACGGATAAGTGAGTAATTTTATGTTATTTCTTTTTGGAGCATAGAACCCTAAGAATTGGTGTTTACATTTACCCAAAGCGTATTTTACGAAAAGTATTCCTAGGAAAAAATATACGTTGTACAGATACGGAGTTTGTTAGTATTTTATCATATGTACTTAAAACATTTATCAATAGCGTCACTGAATCTATCTACTTATTATATTACAAAGAAATAAAAAATTATTGTTTAAAAGAAATATAAAAACAAAAATTTTTTGCAGCGGTCCCTCGTGTACACTACCACAGTATCCCCTTCATGGAAGTTACGTCGCTTCGAATGGAAATAACCCTGGAGATATAGTATCTTCTACCTACTTGACGTACGAATGTGACTGGGGATACAGTCTCAGTGGTAATAGTTTTCGTTCTTGCATCCAAGGTGCCTGGATGTCAGACGAACCAGCTTGTAAAAGTAAGTTTGGTTACGATTCTTGTTAGGATAAACGCATGTTTACAAATTTATGTCATTCGAAATTATCGTCACTGCAATGTAATTTTTATAGGTTATTAGAGACAATATTCGACAAGTATATGGATGAATGCTAGACTTTGATTTATCGTAATTTTCTCAATACATATGCTTAATTCTATAACTCATTTTAATTCTGAAAAATATTTTAATTTAATAACTAAACCATAATACACTTATTCTGCAAAGTTTGGTCTCATCACACATGCAGAAATTATATTATGATCTGAGAAGCCGAGGCACTCAACTAAATGTTAGTATATGGCAATTGCTCTAAGATACTTAAAAAAACTGTACGAAAATTGCTACAATACTACACAAAAAATAGAGATCTATGCTATCTATTCTCATATCAGCAGAAGACCTCCGGTGACGGGAAACAGTTGAATATTGTGTAATGACAAGGAGTATATCATGTTTTGGTATCGTGAAACCCCTGAATTTATCAATCTTTCATTAGTGTACAGAATAGAAAATCTCTCCCACTAGTTGTTGAAGAAGTACATTAAACGATAGGTTTTCATTAAGATTCATCTCGACCAACAGTAGGAAAATGATTTTCTCTCAAGAAAGTGGTCACAACTAGAAAGTATTTATACTACTTAACATCGAGAAAATATTTACCATTTTGTTCATTCGCTTATTCATGCTTTAATTATTTAGCCACATCTACGATAAGATGTAAATATGCATTGTTTTTTATCGTTAATTACGGACCTGGGTTTAATATGATATTAACAAAATTTATTTTATGCAGTTCAATGTGAACCCCTGAAGTCAACCTCGGTGGACTTCCAATGTTATAAACAAAACTCGACATTGGAAGTTCCATGCGACTTGCCTCAGGATGACAAATCACGTGTGAAGGTCACTTGCAAGGATTTTTATACCTCGGACCTGCCTCCAACTGATCTACACTGCATCAATGGCACCTGGGACTATGTGCCACATTGCACTCCAGGTTTGTCTGAACAAAACAGTAATATCAGCAACATTATTAATTATTTATTGTTTATTTAGTTCTTTACTAATTTAGACATACGTGGGATAAACTTGTTGCCATAAACAAAACTCAAAAAAGATAATTTTTGATAAAGTAAGGGATTGTGGATGCAATTTAAAAATAAAAATTATAAACAAAAATAATGAGAATGGAAACGATAACAAAACATTTAACATGTGGAGCGTGACGGAAAACAGGACAGAAAGAAAGGAGATTAGAATGAGGAAAGGTAAACATAATATAATAAATTGGATTAGGTGATCACATCTTCTGAGATCAGAAATTTCTGTGATGAGAATTTTCAAATTAAGGTTTTCAAACATATTTAGTAACATTTTACTAAGGTCTAATAATTATGTAGAAGTAGTTTAAGTTCTAGAGAGTATTTGAAGCGTGTATTCTGCTTAAAGATCGACGTTTGACATCACTTATTCATAAACGCCAATTAAGATATCAATTGAATCTTAATTGCCATTGCGAATATCAATTGAACCCATGCAATGGTAACTACCATTAAAGTATTTAAAGAGACAGCTTTAGTTTTAGAGAGAATTAAATTTTGAGGCATGCATTTTGCACGAGACCGGACGTTTAACATTATTTATCTGTAAATAGCAGTTGAGATATTGGTTAATAAAAGACCCGGGCAATGAATATTATCATTAGAAGATTTTAAGAGGTGGCATTAGTTTTAGAGGATATTAAATTTTGAAGCGTGGATTCTGCACGCGATTCCATGTTTGATATTACTTATCTGTAAATGGCAATTTAGATATTAACTAATAACAGACCCCCGTTTTTAGAATTACACACAGAAAGATGACAGTGTCGTTTAATGACAAATTTAGTAAATTATCATTTTGTTTTCAGCAACGAGTCTTTGATTACCAATAAAATGGTTGCGAATAATTTGATTTGATCAAAAGACACATATGTTGGCCGCATTGATAGTTTATGTTTTGCTTTTAGATTTTTGAAGTTTCAGCATTTAATATATATGATTAACATCGGTATGTGTATCAGGTCCACGCTGCTTTTAAAATAAGCTTAATGTTGTCTAACAGAACTTCTTCCGTTGCAAAATTGTTACGTGGTAGTGCTCCTTGTCAAAATTGCCAAAACGGAATACTAATTGAATCTCTTCGGCGCTCGTTGGTCTGTCCGTGTATCACAGGTGATTTTCTCGGAAACTATTCGACGTAGACATTTGAAATTTAACACGAAGGTATAGCGTAGTGCCGACTTATAAACGTGAGTAAAAAGTTAATTTTTTTTCTGTGTGTTCAATAATGCATATGGTGAACATTTCAGGACTAAACAATTTTATTGCCTTAAAGGTTATAACAAATTTAATTGTTTATTTCCCTATAATTGATGAACCATTGATTTTAGAGAAGTTTTTCGACGAAAAATATTTCCCAAGGTGTAAGGGACAACTTTTGTCGTTACATGTTTTCAAAATGTTTCATTTCAGTCAGTCGAACGTCGACTGTGGGTAGCGCGGCCTACGGGCGCCTTTTAAGCACATAGCTGGAGTTTATTATTATTAATATTTATGTGGGGTTGATGTCACGGAACATTAATTGTACAAGTATAGCTTGCACTTGACCGATTTTATATATTTAGTCATACAATGAAGTAAAAAAAATATTCTCAATATATTTCTCGGGGAATATAAAAACTGGCGTTTGAATTCAAGGAATATAATTAACGCATGACAACAATTTTTTTACAAATATTTGATATATTATAAAGTGCAATTTTCAGAACCTCTGACATTCAACATAATGGAGCACACACACTTACTACCTAACGACTATAAATGTCTCTAAATGTTAAACAATTCCGTTTACTCGTCCGAGTTCATTTATTCCGAGAGAGTCCGTTTACTCGTTTTGGATGAGCAAATGATTTTTAAAAGTTTATTTAGTGAGTGACTTGAGGAGTGTTAAAGACTTAATTAAAATATGTACCAGATATCTTTTTAAGCCCAGAGTCAGTAAATTATGCCTTCTAAAACGTTAGATGGCGTAAAATCAAAGTAGAAAACGGACAATCTTTGCTTTTATTTTAGTGCATTGTTTAACATTACGACATTTCAGTATTTTTTGCAAGGATGGAAACATTCCACCTGGATATATAACATGATAGCTAGCTTTTATTGTCATGTAATATCGAACGTGCTTGAAACCAGTCTGTCTTAATACATTCTACTATTTGGCATTTTAATTACATTTTACGGCATTGTTATCCTGAACATAGGGCGACTAGTCATTTTGCAACCTGTTTCTTGATATTTTTTTTAAATCCATTAAACCTTTGTAGTTTGGGTCTTTTATTACCATGTAGTTAGGTAGTATTTGTTATTTTCCGCTTACTAAGAAAAATTTACTTTTTACTATAAATGTCTGACTTACTACTAACTACAAGTTCTATAGATATAGGCCTACACTAGACTTTTTTTAGGATAGGGTCCTTTCGATGATGTAAATCAGAAATATGCGTCGGTTTAACCTCAGAATTGTCTAATGGTAATGCAATTTTGACCACAACACCTACTCGAGCACTCCTATTTTCAGTACGAGAGAAAGATGTAGGTTTTCTGGAATTTCAATATTTTTTTTAAGATTTTATGTCAATCATCACCATTAATCGAAAATTCAATTTTGCATAAAACACGTTTCATTTTATTATCGTCTTTGAAATCTATTTTAAACAAAAATCGAATAACAAGTCAATTTGTTTAATAAATTGAAATAAAAATTTAAATCCCTATTGTTTAATATAAAACTATCTAATATGGTTAGCTTAATAAAGCCGTGTTTAATTTTATTTGAAAAGGATAATAATATTAAAATTAAAAATGAAGTATTCGAAACGTAAAATAAGCGTTAAATTATTGTAATAATCAAATCGAAATAATCGATAAATATATTGTGTTTTTTTTTAATTTTTGAAATGTGGATGCTATGGAACCGGTACTGTTTATCATTTGGGCATGTTAAGAAAGTATTATCAATCTCATTTTAAAGGCAAGTAGCTCCATGTATTAGTTGATAACATAGGGAGAGGCATAACGAATGTGATTTAGTACTATAAAAAGTAGTAATTTGTATGTTTCTATCATAGCTGCTTGTTGTGTGAAATATGTGGAAGTAAACAATTTGTACCATAACTAATTGACAATCGATTGAGTTGTGAAGGAAATGTCTATGAAATCGAAAAAAGGCACGCACAAAAATGTGAATTTTCTGAATGTATATCATCGATGGTACACTTGTCACCAAAAATTTAACGATAAAATCACTTTTCATTTCTAAAAAAGTGATTTCGTAACATCCACATACATATACTTGTGAGTGTACGTTAATTTTACAATGACATTTTCTTACCCCGTGAATCTAGATCTAACAGATTAGTTGTAATAAGAAGTAAGTAACCTTTGCAAGACGAGAAGCTGTGTGCATGGTCGTGGGGAACTGTATGTAGGTACAGATAATGATAGTGGCACTCAACTACCTAAACGGTCTTTAACAAATACCCTCAGTTTCGTAAAGCAGTTGTCTTGGGTTCACGAGAAAACATTTTTGAGGATCATAATGATCACCATAAAACACGTATCACAAACAAGTTTTCCATGCAAAGTTATATCAAACCACGAGTAAAACATAAAGCGTTAAGTTTTACACCCTGCCTCTACAAATATGTATACAAGCAGGATGTATAACGCAAATTCTATCTCTTCTACAACTACAGAAATATATTGCTGCTACAGGGATACGATGCGATGTTACTACTATAAGGACATATACATCTTTGAACAGTTAAAACCATAACCTTTCAAATTGCAAATTTTTTTTGATGTACTGGGCAAGTTCTTTGAAATAATAAGTACGGAAAATTTACTTCGTTAATATGAACGTTACACGAAATTACAATACATTCCGGTATTTAAATAAGTCTAAAAGTCGTCCCTTCGAAATCTTTACTTCAGACGGTATTGTTACTCCTTCTTCTATTTTCTACCATTTTTTTTCTGATCATGCTCGAAAGAAAATTAAATGAAATGAAAGAAATTCTAAAGAGAACTATCGTTTATGAAGTTTATTAGAAAAGTGTAAAGATTTGAAGTTCGTAAATTGCAACTAAGTATGATTTGTTAGTGGTAATGACGATTCCTTGGAATGTGTACTATAATAAAACGTATTAATTATTTAAATTGTCAACAATTAGCTGTGTTATCGTTTGAGTTGTGAAATTCATTAAGTTATCCATTTATTTATTGATATTTAAAATCAATTTAATCTTTATGTAATAGATCATAAGGGCTATTTCAACTTGACAAAAATTTCATCCCGCCATTCATGCTACAGTATTATTATTGAAGATACTTTCTGAGAACAAACGCAAAATTGGGAGAGTATTTTAGTTGGATCATACAGACAGGCAGAAATACACGATAGAATTATAAAGAGTACTTGCTTGGCAATGTAACCCTAAAATGGTATATATAAGATAGTACTGCGTAACCACATATTAAAAGTGTAAATTCTATGTTGCATGTGTGACTGCGAGTTATTTGTCGGTGGACCCACGACAGCAGGCTTTGGTGACGTCTTAACAGGAAATAGCGTTGGGCGTTACACGACTGTTTTAGTCCCAGCTTCACAGTCGGTCTTTAAGGAAGTTGCATTTCATTAGAATCAAATATTATATTATTCATAACTGAATTATTTAATTTATATAGATACGTTACCTTTCAACTATTATGTTTTCCCTTTAGATTTTATCTTATATCTTTCACGTATACCGTTAAATTAAGGATTTTATTGTTTAAGTATTATGGTCAATTTTGTTTTGTGATTCGCTGCACAAGAACTACGTGTTATAGTGTGCCATCTCTCTTGGTGTATTTTAACGAGAGGTAGTTTGGTTACGTAAAGATGAATGAAAATTTATTGTAACCTTTAGTATTGTATCTATTTAAAAATTTCAGTGTGCGGAATAGTGGCACCGGAAGGTACTCAATTGATGATTGGCGGTAAAGATGCAACGATTGGCCAGTTCCCTTGGCACGTTGGTCTTTATGACATAACTGAAGATCCCCCAGAACAATTATGCGGCGGCTCAATATTCAGTCCGAAATTGGTCGTTACTGGTAAATATTTCATTTATTTTTTAAATGATCAATGTGTTTCCTGATTTCTGGATGGAAATCATTTTAAGTGATGCAATTAATATAAAATTACATTTGATACTAAAGCATAATTTTATATAACTTATTCCATTTTAACTTGTATGAAAAAATTAATTAATTGTGTTTGAAAATCTATTTGGATATTTTGGATACTTTACCAGACAAATATTGGGAATTTTATTTGTTGTCTTCAATAATCATTTTGAATTTATATACTTTAGATATGCGACATCTTTTCTCATTAAATAAGATGTGCCAATTAGTAAGTCACGTTTTAAGAATTTATCAAAAAGATGAATTTTTCCCGATTTCCCATATATAAAATTCGAAACCTGATGTCTATCACTAGATTTGCTTTGACATACAAATACTCGTGTGTAACTGAGAATGTTGAAAATAGATGAATGTCGACATTTACGATTGAAAGTCAATAAGGATCAATATTACTGTAGAAAAACAATGCAAATATCCTTTTATATTTCTTATTGATGTTTATTTTTTATATACACCATGACAATTTAGTGAATTTAAGACAAATTATTTACAAACGAACGTGATTTTTAACATTCACCAATAAGACAAGTTGAACTTTTCTTCATTAATAAAAAAACCAGTGTAGCTACTGTCCGAAAAACCATCAAAGTCAATTACAAATTATTTCATGAAACCTAGGTCACATACAAAATGTTCCGAAAATTTAATCCAATATATATATATATATATATATATATATATATTTATATAAATATATATATATATATATACACACATATATATATATATATATATATATATATATATAGTAATAATATAAAAAATGGCGGAAAATGGAAAAATCCTTCAGTAGGTAGACCGTTCAGTAGGTAAACCTTCTTCAGTAGGTAGCCGTAGAATGAAAAGTTATTGCTGTGTTTTACATAATCATGTTTACGCTTTTACCTTTAAAAGGATGATTTTTCTTAATACAAAAAATAATTACATCTCCGTTACATAGTAGTTGAGGCACGAAATCAGAACTAATAAATAAACAACTCACTTTTGCGTTTCGTAATGTTAGTATGATGTTAATTGACGATTGGTATTTCTGCACTTCTGGAACAAGTGTTAATTGTATTCGCTCCTACGAACGAAACATTTTTTTACTTTGTTACTAAACGAAAATTTTGTTTACTTATGATCGTTCGTAACGGCTGCCGTGAGCGACTGACCTGAAATAAAGTCGAGTTGCGTGCATTCGATGTGAAGTCTTTTGTACGTTTTTTGCGTATTTCACTAGTCGGCAGGGCCAATTTTTATATTATCTACATTTAATTTATGTCTTTTATCGTAGTCTTAAAATAACTGTATTTTACTCTTTCATACCGACATTTCAATGAAGTTTTATGGGATATTTACATTCCATTTCATACCAGTCTGCCGCGTAAGATTATGTTGTTATGAACAGTAATTATTTTGAGACGAACAAGTTTGGGAATAACATTATTCACTTGGTGTATTTGTCTATATGTTTACGTGCTATGGTGTACATATTTGATACATATGGTGGACTTATTGCTGCGTTAGCAATCTCTTACAGCTAACCAGAAATATGTTGATATTCAACACGTTTCGAACGGTCATGGTAACGAATATTGCATTTTTCTTCACCTTTTATATTTTCCATCTGATAAATAGAGCCTGCTCAGAAGATAACAAATGCTCTGATAAGGAATATTTGCATTTATCTTGACTATAAAGTTGTATGATTCTGTAAGTTCCCAACTACCTATTGGTATCGAAATATCTACTATTACCAAAACAGGATGAAAACGACAGAACACCACGAACAATATTTTATTATACTTCTTGAGTTGATTTCAGTGACAGGTTTTTCCTTCAATATAAATAAGTTACCAAAGTCGAGAAAATTATATTGAAAGTTGCTCGAGTGAAAATTGTTAACATTGCAGAATTAACTAACTTTTCTACCGACACCATACAAAAATTTGTTGGTGACTATATAAACATGTCAAAAGTCACCACAAAATAACTTCCATATGTGCTTTAGAACTAGATGCATTTGGAAGGTTGTGCTATAAAAAGCTTTTGAAGTTTTATGATGAAAAACCTACTACGTTGATGAACAATATTGTGTCCAGATATTAAACATTTCCATGTGTATGACATACAAAAAAAAAAAACGAAATGCGGAAAACATTTGTGAAATCACCACCTTTACAATAAACAATATATTCAATACGCCGCAGTTTTTAGGACTATACTAAACCTTTATTCATTGGCTATAAAGAAATATTAGTCAACATCACTAATTGGTATTAGGTTTTTTTTCTCTACAGATAAGAGAAGCCCTTTAATGAAATTGATAAATTGAAAAAAATTGTACTTATTCTCTATAACAAGACACAGCGTAGTTTGCCCTGATTTGTACCAGATTTTACATTTGTAGAAATTAACCAGACAAATGACTATTTCACCCTGGTGGTTAATACCAACCTGATAGTTGTAGAATTTTACAACTATCTCTTCTGCCAAATTTTCCATATGTGAGGTTTGCGACTCCATGACAGTAACTGCGTAAAACCGGTGTAAACGTCTCGTGTTCTCTGTAACTGAATGACTTGAAAAAATATGTTCTGGAATTTATAATCCCAGACTTGTTGGCAATTTTTTAATTGTCATAATAAAGACCGAATAACTATGATAGTATAAGTGCCTTAAAGAGACATGAGAGATCATTAGTTAGTAATTATAGTAGGTTTTGTTCATCGTATGCTTAAATTGTTAATTTTAATATATATATATATATATATATATATATATATATATTTATATTTATATATACTTTATGTATTTGAACATAACGATATAATTCTGAACCTGCTTCTTCCACTCTTTCTTTTTTCAGCCGCTTACTGTGTTTATAACGATGGAGTTGGCTCGTATCCAGCAGCACGTTTTGCTGTGGCTGCTGGCAAGATATATAGTGAGTGGAAAGACTCAAGGGACGATGAAACATGGGTACAGAAGATCAATGTACGTTGATAATAAATCATTAATAGGAATAAAGAAACCAATAAAACTACAAGGCATTTTTTTGTTTGTGATATTAATGTTTTTGCCTTTTACATAGAATAGAGTTATGGGATATTGTTTTGTATATGTTTGTATAAAAAACGATATATTATGCTTTCAAAAGCAGGTATCTCAAACAAGTGATTCCCAGAATGATTATATAAATAATATATTGTATGGTTATAATGGGCCCAACGTTTGTTTGAAGATGTTCAATTGTTAAGCGGTTCATAATAAATCGATCCATTCTCGAATGAAATTGGAATCGCTTGGCACATTGAAAATTTAAAAAAATAAACGAACGTATTTGCAGTCATATTTGTACAGAAGTTTTATAGGAGTTTTCTTTATATCATAGACAAATTAAAAATTGTAACAAAATAAATATCATAGCGCGATTTTCATTTGGTCATTACGCTAAACTGTGGCATAATTAGCTTCCAAGTATTGCATAACAAATATATATATATATGTATATATATATATATATATATATATATATATATATATATATATATATATATATATATATATATATGTATATATACATATATATATATGTATAATGCAAATACAAAAAAATGCATATAAATTGTAAATACATATTACTCAAGAAACATTTTTAATGTTAAACGTGGCAACTTATTTACAAATGCCTATGTTTTATTCAAGTCGAAACTAAGTAACAAATTTCAGGTTTATTTCTATTAAAACATATAACTTATAAACTATTTCTATTAAACGGTTTCTCGATCTACAAAACTGTATAATAAACACTCTTTATTTACTCTTTTCAAAACATACGAGGAAAGAAAGTACGGGGTTAGAATAGCTCAAGGATGATCAAAAATTTATGAAATGACAGGAATTGAATAATCTATTTTAAATGAGCTTAAGTGGGCAACTTTTGGCGTTAAGATATATGGGATTCCCAAACACATTGCATGGAAGATTTTAGAAAGCGTGACTTCCATTCGTACCATTGTCAGCGCGTATAAAATTTAAACGAATGAGATCATTATTTGCATTTCATATTCACAGCATAGTATATACAACATATATGCTAAGAAAACAACAGGTAAACAGGAGCAGTTCAGATTAAAATGTGGGCTGCTTCAAAGAAGGATTGAACTTACCACATACCTTCGGTTTGAAACAAAGAGACGTTTTTGCAACTTTTACGGTAAAATAATAAATAATCGGAAATACGTCATCCCCAATGTAATATATGTGGTGCAACTCGATGGCTGCCCAACTCATTTTACAGGACAATTTCGAGGGTAATATCTACGGTGGATAACGTGGTGAAATCCGTTCCGTTAATAATAAATTCGTTAATAATAAACCAGACACATCTCACTTTGCTAAACATCTCATTGAAAATAACCATCACCCCCATACTGATAATGCCCCCTATATATTACAAATAAATACAAAAGGCAATAAACTTAATATCCTAGAAACATTAGAAATAAACAGACATAAAAAAGATATCAAGGTCAATATATTAAATGAACAACTAAATATAATATCATCACCCATTCTTAATATCTTCTAGATATAATATAAATATAAAACATTGACACTACAGTACCCTGGAAATTGTTTCAGCATTAATACACATATAAATATACGTATATATAATAAAAACAAAAAAAAATTAAAAGAAATAAATATATGAATACACAAAACCGGAGATATGTAGAATTAGTGTATTACCTTGTCCTTACTTTCAAATACCCTTGCTTTTGTATAAATATATTACCGATAATAAGATATGTAGAATTAGTATATTACCTTGGCCTTACTTTCAAATACCCTTGCCTTTGCAATATATTACCGACAATAACTTCCATTTAATTTTATTCCATACACCCTAAAGTTTGCATTGTATAATTTCACATAATAACAACAATTGAATTTATTACCCCAACTAGAATACTGGTATATTGTATAACTCTCTGTAATATAATAAAACCTAGTCTGCGCCCCTGCAATAAACTCACTAACATAAACAATGGAAAAATCCGCACAAAGTAGTCTTCCGCTATTGTGTTTGAAACATATAAATGCTGTTGGTTGTTCCTAAGAGTTAATCTTTGCTAATATCCCACCTGAAGATGTTGTAATACAACGAAACCTAGGTCGTGGTAAAGAAATTAAAGATAGTAGAAATAATACTACATCACGTAGTTTCATTTAATTGCAAATAATGAATTTCTACAAAATTAACGCCAAATATATTCAATATTGTATGTATGTCAATATTCACACACATATAATAGTTTGGTATGATGTAATAGTTTATATGTAAATTAATATATATGTGTATAATTAATGTTTTATTTTCGCAAAGGTTATATTTATCGACTATAGTATTATTTTTAGAATCCTACAATAAGTTTTTGGACTGTACAGATGAGGTATAGTGAGAATTAATTTATGAGCGCAATGTATTTCTTTTACAGGTAACAAAAATAGAAATTCCTGACAACTACAAAGGAAAAATCAATTCGTACGTAGGAGATATTGCCATACTGATATTGGAACGAACTTTTGTCTTTAACAGCTTTATTCTACCTGTCTGTATCGACTTTAATCCTAGATACAATCTCGACGGGCGGCTTGGAAAGGTGTGTGTAATGTTTTATTTCCACGTTTATACTTTCTATTCATTTCTATTAATTTTTATATTATTTCTAATCCAACGTTATAAATACTCGAACCTACACCAATAAGGATGTACAGTACTTTAAATCTAGTCGCAGTTAGAATTAATTTGATCAATGTTTTATATCAACTCAGCATTAAAAATTTATCCGCGAAATAAAAACCTTATATTTGCGTATGTCACAACTATCCACTTTCAGTAATTTGTAAAGTATTTATATCTCGTAAAATATATACATTTTTGCCATTCGCGTTTTGCATCACCACAACATCGTTCGGCTGCAGAGATTTCAATGTCTCATTTGTAATATTAAATTGATGAAAAATTTCCAATGAACTGTATAATTAATTTTGTGATTTTTATGCATATAAATGTGACATGAGTCTCAACTTGCCTTTATGATATGTACAAATATGTCACCAATAGACACCCGAGTAATATAAAGATGGCTTATGATGACGAAAAATTACTGGATCGGAGTGAAAAATATCATTTCCTCTGTTATACACAAATGTTCGTGGCTAGAACCCGAACGGCAGACCTTTGAAAACTTTATCAGCTTCTGAAAGCAAGGATTTGGGTTATCTCAGGCTATATAATATTCTGTAAAAACGTGCATAAAGGAATTTGTCATCTAATAGAAAGATTATCCGCATGTCTTAAAATCAATTGAAATAGTTATTTAACAAATTGAACCTTTGATCCGTCAAATGAATAATCTAATGAAATAATTCGAAATATTTTGTAATTAAACATATAAGATTTGAGTTTTTACGGTGCTAGTTTTACTTTTACCGTCTCTTAACTTATTAGTTTCCTTGAAATAAATCTTCATTCTCAGATAATGTAAAAACGTAAGAAATAGTATTAACGCGCTGTATATATATATATATATATATATATATATATATATATATATATATATATATATGTATATATATATGTATATTAATTGAAATGAATAATAGGTAAGTTATTGACAGGTGGCAGGGTGGGGTCGGACCGAAGCCGGGAGGATGTCGCTGTTACTACAAACAGTGACTCTACCGTATATCAATTTTACTGTTTGCTTCAATGCTTCTCCGCTGAGCTTCAGGCCTTTAATCACCTCTGATAAAATGTGTGGAGGGTATACAAATGGTAAGGATAGATTATTTGAAATTGTTTTAATTTTTTTTAAGTTTTTCTTCCCTTGATTCATCGTGAAAATATATGATTATATGTTATACTCTTTGGGCACACTTCACGCGAGATTGAAATAACTACAAAGAGAACACTTTTTATGGTAATTTTAAATCATATGAAAAATAGTAAAGGGGAACTTTCTTATATCATATCAAATACCAAGTTTCTTTTTAAGAAATTAACCATAAAAATATTGGTATAAAAGCAGCCACGTTCTTACAGGACTTTGCTGGATTTTACCTGTCATTGTATTGAACTATTATACCTATCATTGTATTGAACTATTATACCTATCATTGTATTGAACTTAACTGCGGTGAATAATCTCAGATATTATACTTTTATCAAAAGATTTGCGCAAACAAAAAAAGTGAGCCGTCACGGGACGCCTGGCAGATATGAAACATCGTGTTCGTACAAGTAATATGCATAAAAGACAAGATTATTTCAGGAACTAAATATAGCATAATGAAAAAATAAAGTATTACAAATTTCTTACAGAAAATGGTGACTTTATTTAATAAACATTTATTTACAATTAATACAAAAAATCAAAACAAAAAAAAGTTGGTACAATTTAATTATTTTCATCAGTGGTCGCGTAGTCGGTTGCTCATGGTGACACGTCGCCATACCGTACACTCTACTACATGTAGATTATATTTATACCTTAGCATAGCGTGGCGACCCGTCGCCACGGCAAAGATCCGGTTTATACCTGCGCCTATAGATGTTTTACATCAAAAAATGTAATGATTTTTTTAGATCGCATCACGTAGCAAAGCGACAGACAATTTTATCTAGGACAAATTCAACATCTTTATATATATATATGCATATATATATATATATATATATATATATATATGCATATATATATATATATATATATATATATATGTATGTATATATATATATATATATATATATATATATATATATATATATATACATATATATATTTATATATATATATATATATATATATATATATATTGGATTTGGTGTCTGCTGACCATGATTTATGAACATAAAATGAATATTGGACACTCATAATACTGACATGACAAAATACTAGCATTGTCTTTAGGTATGCACTTGCATCTGCAATACATGCGTTGATTGTTAATCTACATCGTGTATTAATAATACCGAACAATTTTCTTTCTATTTAATAAAAATCAGAATTTTTCTTAATTCAAGTATATTTTATAAAAATATGTCAAAAAATAAGCTGAATGATTTAAATTCTTTAAAGGACAATTTCTTTCCCTGTTTTATTTCAGAAGTAGTTGACTATATTGATTTATAGAAAGATAATGTATCAATGTAGAAATATAATGTACCCTAGTTATACACAATGAAAGTACACGACAAAAGGACGATTTGTGAGATTATACGAGCTTAACAACTGTTACAGTCAAAATGGGAATGTGTGTACAAATACATTTTCATTTCCTTTATAATGCCAACAGAATCGATATTAGGATAATATATACGCTTGTAAACGGTATGGGCTTTTCAAAAATATTATTAGTTAGAATTTTTTTGCAAATATCAATACAAGATGGGAGTTCATAAAATTTTTTAACATTTTAATTCTTTATTGTATCCAAATGTTATTTGCTGTCAAAAATGAATGAATTAGCACCCTCCAGTGTAGATATAGTGTTTTCATTCTGAATAAATTTTATGCGCCCGACATTGGATGTACGCTCCTCTAAACATACTTACCTTTTTCAAGATCTTTAAAATTACTGATCTAAGTGTTTGTATATTGAAGAGAGTTTTGAAAAAATATTTGTGGTAAACAAAAGTAATAGAACACAAAATAGTATTTTCGAAATGTGTGTATGTGAGCCTATTTATTTGTTCACGCACCACTGAAAAAAATGGGGTGTGGCTGTGTCGTGGACACGGCCGTGTGTTGTACGTGAATATGTCTATATAATGGGTTATATTGTCTATACTGTCCGTTGTCGATATAGAAGCGATTTTCGATGTAGAAGCCATAATTTCAACCGCCCCAGCTGCAGATGTACTGGCACCGTCGTTGATCCGCTCGGCCGCATTCATACTTTACGTTCCCGGCACCGCTTGACTCGATCATATGGTGTTTTATTATTACCATTTGATTGTTCTTCAGAAGCCCTTTTCAGCCGTATATGATCTCTGTATTTTATTTTGGCTTTTCGAAGCGTATAGACCGACATTACATATTTTTGATAATATTTTTTTATTCTAACACCTTATTACATTTACTGTCTCTATTTTAAACTAATGTTTTATATAAAATCGATAGAGTTTGACGACAGCTGATGATTAAAACTTAAACGAACATTGTAGCTTTTCCTATTCAAAAGTTATACTAATTACAAATCTCGATACGCAACAAAATAACCTAAAAATGGCGGAGCTTCTCCCTCCACCGCGCACGATGCGTCACTATTCTTGGTTATTGTAGTGAATTTTATGATCCTTTAGCTATCCAACGGTACAATTTAATGAAGAGAATAGAGTCGAAACTGCAACTCCGAAGGTTCTGCAACGCCCATTAGGTTTTTTGGATTTCCCCCGTATGGTAGCACATTAAAAAACGTATTCACGTCAAAACAGCTAAAAGGATTTCGACTAAAATAATTTCACGTACAACACTAATAATAAGGAATATTAAATTAAATATACCTGATTTATTTATTTACTCAACATTTTTATAACCATAGCTGATATAGATTTAGAGTTTTTATTACAGTTTCAAGTTTCTAGCTCTTCTGGAAGTGATATATAAACTTCAACCATCTATTAGTAAGTAAGTCCTGGTTTGCAAGACGAAAAGCGTACCCATACTCATGTCTTCCATATTACCTACTTGAGGATAGAAGCCAATAGTTAATGGTTCTTTTGTTATTTTGAGTATTATTGATACCTAATGTTTAGAATTCTGTTGCTGAAAATAAAAACAGGTTACAAAAAATATACAAATTAATGATGTCCTTCACGTGTCCATTTGTGTCTGTCTGTGACAGTAAATTTTCTGAGAAACTATTAGAAACATGAAATCTTGCATCATGATAGATCATATCGATCCGCATATTTCCAGCTAACACATTATAATACTAACACACTAATTTTATAAGGACATATGAAGTAATAAAAAAATTTATATATATATATATATATATATATAATTATTGAGAAATCTTTATATAGACTAATGTATGGTGGTTTATTTTATTAATATCCAAATATTGTTATAGGCCAAGTACTTCATGAAACATCATTTTAATTTCAGGTACGGGGCTCTGCCGAGGCGATGGCGGTGGTGGCTTTATATTCCCCTACAAACACGGCTCACAGGACATCCATTATCTCTTCGGAGTAGTTTCTACCGCGCCAAGCGGCAAAGATATGCAGTCATGTAATGAGTTCCGCGTAACCGCATTCACTGATATCAACGGTGCAAAAATCCGAAGATGGTTTAAGCTTATCTGGTCCACGAACAAAAGCACCGTTTAAACATAAACATTTTTAAAAGACCCATTTTATTGAATTCTTATTAAGTTCATATTTGACCTTCGTGAGGCTCACAACCTTTTTCTTGACGTTTATTTTTATGTAAAAATTTTAGATGAATCAAAACATTTAGCGAAGAATAATTATAATATTCTCTATAAATACCATATCATAAATTTCTGAGTTAGTCCGTCAAATACAAATTTACATTTGTGAAACCTAACAATAATATTTTCCTTAGATATCAATGTGTGTTCACAAATCAGATATTCCTTACTGATTTATGAATACACATTTACATCTAACAAAAACCTTATCATTAGCTTTCACAAATGTAAACTTGTATTTGATTGCCTACCTTGCATATTTAAATCTTTTTGTTAAATAAGTTTTATAAAATTTATCACCTACAGAGGTGACCTGATCAGTAACTAAAATGTCTCCGATCTGTGATTAAAATGCACATTTGATGAAACATAGAAAAAAGAAACATACAAATTATCAAGCCAATAAGGTTGAGCGAAAATGTAACTAAAATTTTTGTTGAATATTTTTGCTTATTTTAATATCGCTCCGTCCTTCATAAACTATAGTAGAAGATATATAAACTGCAACTCCATCATTGTACCCCCTCTCTTTTCTATGTACGGCGATATCAATAATAGCGTTGACTATTAGTCCGGATTCCTCATTCAGGAATATATCTACAAACAACCGCGCGATTCCACCAGCGCAAGAATAATTCAAGAGGTTACAGGTCGAGAAGCATTAGCATCGAAATAGCACGATATTTAAAAAGACAACGTAAGCTATAGGAACATTGTTATTACATACGAAGACGTAAATTGTCAAACCATCAACATCAAATACGAAGTAAACTGTCTTCAAACAATTCATTAATATTATTCGAAAAATTAACGTGTTGCAATAAATATTCCACGTGCATTCCACGTGCAGTAGAAACTTATCTTCAACACGAGAAACTATATTTATATTCCTGATCGAGACGCTCTGACTTCAAAAGCAGTCTGGAATTATCTAGTACGCGCCTTCGAAATAATGGACTCCCACGCCGCGCTGGGTTGCTAAGAAGTTTAAGTATGACAACTCTTGCGGAATGTAAAAATGTAGAAGACTACGTTAATAAAATAATGAGCACGGCACACAAACTTCGAAATACACAATTTTTGGTTGATGAGGAATGGTTAGCAATACTGCTACTCTCAGGTTTACTGGAATCGTATAAGCCAATAATCATGGCGATCGAGAAATCGGGCATGAAAATATGGGCGAATTCAGTCGAAGTAAAAATTCAACAAGATGTCAGAATAAACGAAAACGATAACAAGGCATTTGCAATAAATAAAAACTTCAAAGGGACAAAGTTTTGAAGGTACAGAGACGGTCCTCAGAAAGAACTGAGATGTTTTAAGTGCAACAAATTCGTTCACAGAAGAGCCGAATGTAGAACCAAGAAAATAACAAAGAATACGAGTCACGCCACTGCTTTCACCGCTATGATCAAACATACTGGGCATGGTACATTGTCACGAGTACGTACACGCACATGACAAACCAAGATTATCCATGTCGTGCAGGCGTGAATAGCCATCGCGGCTCGGCAACGGGGGCGATGTCGCCTGTTATGAAGATAAAAGTGGCAAATGGCAAGTCGCTTTCAATAAAGGGTCCTAGTCAGGTGAGCCTTAACGTCCGTGATTGTTAAGGTCAGCACAATAAAATTATATTAAATAATGTATTTATGTGCCCGATTTAGTAACAACTCAATTGTCGACCAGTCAAGTCATTAAAAAGAGTGGCCAAATAAAATTCAAAAGTAAGGGTTACTTCACAACAAATAAAAACAATGAAATTGTAGTTAGTGTCAGTCTAGTCAACATCGTGTATGGGTTGAATATAAGTATCAGATATTGATAAATCTGACATTTTTCTGTGGAACCATCATTTGGGTTATCTAAATTATCAAGACTTTGGAAAATTGTGGTAACGGGTTATAACAATATGTACAATAAATAGAGAAGACAAACTAACATAAGATCCTCTTAGATATAAAAATTCTAAGATCACGAAACTACTAATCTTGATACACTCGGACATTTACGGTCCTAAGGAAACCATATCGTTTGGTGGAGCGAGATACCTACCGATATTTACAGATGACTACTCAAAGAATGTTTTTGTTTACTTCCTGCAGAGAAATTGGGAAATCGAAAGTATTAGAAAACATTAAAGAACTTAAAAACCAAGTCAAAAATCAACCAAATAATAAAATTACATGTCTTCGTAGAGTCAATGACTCGAATATACACATAAATAGATAATTTTCAGAATTCATGAAAAAAGCTGGAATTATGCATCAGATCACCAGCTCGTATACACTTGAACAAAGCGGAGCAGCCAAAAGAATGAACCAAGTACTAAAATTAAATGGTTACTGTTCTAAGCCAATCTTTCATAGATTGACTTTAATCAACAATGAGCTGAAGCAGGGAATATGGCTACCTATCTCACCAACAGGAATCCGATACGAATAACTAAAATATAAAACTCCTGAGGAGACATGGTTAGGGTTAAACCAAACCTCAATTACCTGAGAGTAATTGGATGTGAAGCAATTGTTCATCTCCCAAAAGAGAAGACAAGTAAATTGGATCCGAGAGCAAGGAAGGTGATCTTCGTCAAGTCGTCAAATGGTACCGTTTTGTACTAGCCAATTCGAACACAGTAATAAAAAGCAAAGTTGCGGTATCGTCACATATCACATTCAGAAGACTCACAAAGCACATCAGTAATGATAGAGACAGTTACAGACAGTTAAGAAGTTCTCGTCAAGTTCAACATGGCATGTAGGTCAAAAAACAAACCAACAAAATCAGGAAACGGTTTCTTGTATTATGTTCAATGTTTCGTTATTCGTGCATCTGGTGCAGGTTACAAATAACTGTGACCCTCTTTGCCAAAAAGAGTGAAGTTTATAGCAACCAGTGCCACCAAAGATGCAATGTGGTTGAATCAGTTATTGTGTGACCTTAGTGAATTCGATCAAAAACTATGCGTTTAAATATAGATAAAAAAGTGCCATAAGTGTAATAGAAACTGGCGAGTTTCACGAAAAGTGCAAATATATTGACATTAAGTACTTTGTAACTGAGAAACTACATGAAAACTTTATAGAATTGAATTATGATGAACAATTAATGAATATGCAAACATGTTTATAAAAACATTATCCGAAACAAAATTTGTATCGACGAAAAAAAAATTAAATGTCAAAATAGTGTTATTAGTGCAGAATTAGGTAAAGTAATGTTAATTGTTTGTCAATCTAAAATGCATACTACATAGTTATTT
Organism: Druceiella hillmani; assembly: GCA_039881145.1. Lineage (NCBI taxonomy): Eukaryota > Metazoa > Arthropoda > Insecta > Lepidoptera > Hepialidae > Druceiella > Druceiella hillmani. Next base: position 19,547,519 of record JAYKKI010000033.1, on the reverse strand, counting down.
ATTTGAACTTTATTTAAATTAATAAAAATGTTAAATGTTTAAACTTAGGTAAAGTTATTTGCATATATTTTACGTGGTTGTAATTTGAAATGTTTCTGTAAAGCTGGTTGCATGTCCCTGTATGTTAAAGTAATTATATCAAACAAGTCTTTAGTGACATGTAAAATACATGATGTGTAAAATAACGATTATTGAAAAATTAGGATTAATCTTGATATGTTTATACTAAGATAAAACCCATGTCGGGTGAAATACCAGTTAAAGAAAAAATAGAACTAATATGTAGTAAGAGTAATATAAAACTCACGAGGAATGGATAACCAGTCAAAGAAAAATTAAAATTGATGTAGATATACTTAGGATAGGATTCACACTATAACTAATATAGAAATTTTTATATGTCAGGAAGGTTCAAATTAAGGGGATAGTTGAATATTTTTGTTTATGGTAATGTCGCCCCTTCCTGCATATTCTATGGTAAAGGATATATTCACCGCTACTCCTTCATCGCACTTCCTCTCCTTTCTATACGCGATCATAATATTAGTAGCGGTGACTCTTTGTATGGATTCCTCATCCAGGAATATCTCCAAATCGACAAAACGGTTCCACTACCCCAAGAATAATTCAACATTTTTTTTAAATTTTGTTATTATCTGGCAAGTGTTTGTTATTGAGATACGCACAGTTATATTGTTTACTAAGCTTGACATTATATATATCATTTTTTATTTCGATTTTTTAATGTTATTTATTATTTTTCGGGTGAAATCGCTTAGTTTCAGTTGGCGTTCAGGAGGTTGCATTCGTTTAGAAAAAATGGAATTAGAACTATATGTGCGTTAACAAATAAATGGATAACAAATAAATTCAATCATATTTTTCCTAAACTAATTCTTAGTAATGATATCTCTTTGTTATTTAATTATATTTTTACCAGTAACTCGTTCAATGTCCAAACAACTTTCTAACATGTATGCCCAAGGGTAGCCCGCACTTAACTAATCCTTGATTGAAACCTTCGATACCGCATAGAAAAATACGATGCGAATGAGCTGGAATAGCAAAGTTATTATTGTCAAACCGTATTAGTAACGCTGTTTTGTCATTTAATTTATATTGCAATAAATGCAGACATGCAATTACGTTTTCTTGTTCTAATAATTTACTAAACCCAACTAACTTAAAATAGGTACCCGGGTATTTATTTGTTCTTCAAAATAATTTAGTTTATCTCAAAATTTGCGGAATAGTTATACGTTCGCACTTACCTTCCTGTTAATAGTTTTAAAAAATAAAGTAAATATTTTGACTTTGTTCAACACCAAAATTTACATTGAAGGATCTTCTTGTTTTGTGTACGTGGGCAAAAAAAGAAAAAAATTTCATTCCAAAATTAATATCCATGTCTTATTTCGAGAAGCGACAAAATAAAAATAAACCTAATGTTTCATTGTTTCTAATTTTGTGTTAGATAAAAAGATGGAAATGCTGATGGCGTTGAGTAAAAAGTTGGCAATGTAATTTTTTTCCAAGTATTTGCATCTTATGTAAACATTATCAAAATGTCAGATGTTAAGTTCTTCACTCAACTAAAAGTAATCAAATATATGATAAAATATTTGCGCAAAACATAAAAGTTTTCAACTTCAAATAAATAGTAAATTGAGAATACAAAGTAATGAGACTATTGAGCTAAAAATGTGATTAAAACTCCTAGACTTCTGGCCAATGACACAAACTTTGACGCTTGTCGTTATGAAAAGGAACTAGTACCTACGTTTTCTTTATTTATTTCACGGAATTAGACTACGAATAAGTGCCTAATTCCGTGAAATAAAGAAATAAGTGCGGGAGCGCGTGCGCGTGTGCGCGTGTGTGTGCCTATGTGTGTGCATGTGTGTGTGTGTGTGTGTGCTTGTATCGGCGTGTGGCATCCCATCAGGAGTGTTTGAACTAACAGAAAATCAATTGGAATAAGTTCGGAGGAATAATTCGTTTGATGATTTTGAACAAAGTTTCATGGATTTGTTAAAAAAAATGAAAAGCTGGTGGAAGTAAGTCAAAATCACATTCCACATATAGACAAAATCATAGCAACGGTATTCTGAGTATATTCTGATCCTCGTGGTGTGATAATTACATCTACCTAAAAAAAGGCAAAACCATGGCTATTGGATTTATGCTTAACTACTGGTCCAATTGAAAACTGCTAGTTAGGTTACGAGTACATCTGGAAAAAGAGAGATTTTCTGTCACAATAAACTGTCTCGATATCCGTCAGTGTTTGTTGCTGCACTCTATGATTTAGACTTCAAACTTCAACGAATTTGGCTTTTGGTGTTCAGCTCTCTTTCTTAAATCTGAATGAAATACCTCGTTGGACAAATATTTGCTTTAAACGATGAGATCAAAGCAGAGAAATAAAATCGTGTTATACGGTAGTTTCTAAGAACTGAAGTTGTTGAATATAGGACTGACAAAATAATTACATTGAAAAATAATAAAAGTATTTTATTCGTAATGATATTCTTTCAGCTCGTTATTTTAAATATTGAAAGAAAGTAAGATTGGCTTCGTCTCCTAAGCCAGATCTCATTATGTCCCAAACATACAATGACCACAATTTGATAAATTGTGCTCTAAGTGATTCCTCAATCGATATATTTGATAGATATTCAACATCGACTAGTGACATAAATTAGTATAATGGCGTTAATTTTAAGTCATAAGTGACAATACCTACATTACTTTACAAATTTGTCTTTCGTACGTAGTTTAACTTAGGTAGAAGAGAAATTTCCATTGTGCATACTAAACTATTAAGCCTCTTGCAGTTTTATTTCATTGATATTAAATTGTTTGTTCTCTAGAGCATTAATATAAAAACAAATGGCCATGGTTAAATCTTCTCACCACTTTTGTGACAATGAATGTCGTTTTTTGGATTATCTTTGAATTTAATTCAATTTAGCTGAAACTTCGCAGCAATACGGAAATTTGGACATTTGTGTTTCGAGATGATTTCACTAACTTCATTTATCGTGGTGTCCAAACTCCGTAAAGTTCCTTGACACTTTCTACTCGCTTTTCTATACAGTTCCACTTCTATGAATACAGATATGTTCTTACTTTTTTTCTTTGGTATAACTGCCTGTAAAATTTGTGAACCCTCTGGAAGTCTAATCTTTCGATTGAAATAAAATTTGACCCGAAAATTGCGAGGATTAAAATCAATGTTAGGTTCTCAGTTAACAAAATTGTATTACATTATAAGACTTTTTTTCAATTTTAGTAAAAGGTGGTAAAATATTCAAGGAACACATAAATTTCATCAATTGTTTTGTGATAGATTTTTACCCAACTAAAAACATCACTTTAATTACGACCAGCATAAAATTGACTGACTAGCGATGTTCTTTTATCATGGTTGTCATTAGATTACTACAAAACAGGCCTCTTGTCAGGTTCTAGGACATCAGTTTATGAGGGTTTATCTCTCAAGATGTTCCCCACATTGTGGACATCTTTCATTTCAGCATTTTCGTGATTTTGCAACGGCATGATGTATCCGGTTGCACATTTTTTTTAGTTCTTGAATTGGATTCAAGAATTTTTAATTTGGATTCAAAGTTGTCTGTATTTTATTTTGAGAATAAAATATTAAGCTATAATTTATATGATTATAGCTTAATATTTTATTCTCAAAATAAAATACAGACAACTTCAACAGTTGCTGCAATGAAACTTTTCGATTGAGAATAAAATAAGAATCTATGAACATACCTTGAAACAAGTTTCAAGGGGAATACAATCATACACATCATGTATAAAACGTGTACAACCAGACACATCGTGCCGTTCTGGAATCATGAAGATCCTTAAGTGGAAGCGGTCTAAAATGTGGCGGATATGCGATGACGTTTTGACAGATCAATGCTCATCATTTGATGTTTTAGTTCGTTTTCTATTAGTATTATTTTTACAGAGATAGATAAGAAGATATGACATATCAAGTATGATTCGATGATACATCAACTACCGTCAATGTAAATAAACTTTCTCTATATCCTTTTAATGACGCAACACCTATTAGATTCGGATTTCTTTGGAGTTTAAGGATCAGTGTATAAGCGAACCGGGCAAGAAGAATTCACATTTATATTTTTTCCCTACCAGGTGAAGTTTGTTGCCTTTGCTCGATGTCAATCTTGATCCGCAATAGGTGTGTTTTTGTAAGTTATTGCCTAAAATCTTGAAGAATCTATTGTAATCCTAGATAAAGATGCGACCATTTGGTTGACAAGAAATGTTAGACACTTTTGACTTGGATCTGTATTGCAGTAATTTTCGATGGTCAGTTCCTGTTTTCAATCTTACAACAGTGTTGGGTACAGATTCTCATTAATATGGCTGAATCGTCCCTAGACGTATTTTCAGGATGCTTGCGCAGTCCCTTATATAAGGTGTATGCGCAGTCCCTTAATTTTACTTTTGAACTCAATTAAATCCGTTTCATACAAAAGGCATATACACATTTTCGTTTTTAAAAAAGATATCCAGATCTCATTTATGTCGTAGGAAGCTGTTTGCATTTCATCTTTGATTTTTTTAAGATGCTTGCCATTTGTTGTTGTTTCCACTTTGAAGCTTGTTGATTCCTTCTTCCTACTTCTTAAGTCTTCTGAAAACTAGAGAAAAGGTCTTACTCATTTACTTCTACCATTAGATTTTGTCGTTATGAGCCTTTTATAATAATTTTTTCCAACTTGCGCACATAATGCAGAAATGATGACACTAAATTTTTTTCCTAAATTTTGCAAAAAATTTTTTTTTGAAAATGAATCCTGTTTTTAATCTTGTGGGTGCTCATCTCTATCTACAGTTAGCATATTTTGCTTTCTGATATTTGGTGATTGGCATTAATTTGTAGAACGTTTATATGCACCCTTAATAAAAACGAAGTCCCTCATGCAATATTTCTGCCCATGTCCAAGTGCTTGGCAACACTTACCTCGCGCTAATAGTTAATGTAATTTAAATAATTATTCTATCTTGATGACTTAATGCATTATATTTTTAATATTTTTAATGCTTACAATGTTTTTGTTGTGATGGATTGTAAATATACACAACGGCAATCACATACTTTCAGTTGATAAAAATAACGAAAATAATTAAAGTGATTTGGTGGTATTATTTTTCGTTTTGTTTTAGTTTTCACTCCAAGCCTTTATAGTCCTTTCTCCTTAAGATCCTGAATGATTCTTTCTACGCTACAGGAGGGGCGAAGTCTTCTGGTCATCACTTTAATTGACCTCGACGCCTTATTTTCCGACGAGCGCTATTGCCACTTCATGGGCATTTAAAATGGCTATAATTGCCCTAAATATATTAATTTCGTTGATTAGTAACAACGTATGTAACGTTGCAACAAAGTATGTAACGTTGTTGCTATGTAAGATGAACTTACAGTTTTTGATTATTGTTGACTTTAATCTAATAAAGGTAAAATGTTTCCCAAATACGAAGAGATTGACATTTGAATTTTGATGTATTTTATATTGTCTGCCGTGGTATCTAGATACTAGATATTTTTCTAACGTTTTCTACTCATTTTAATATACAAAAGCACTTATATGAGATGTCTTTTTTGTGACACATGTATGTGAAATTTGTGGACGCTCTGGAAGACAAATTTATCATTCGATTTGGATAAAATTTGACACAAAAAATGCTAATTACAATCTGAGTTAGATTCTTAGATGAACAAATTTGGCTCAATAACATATTGCTAAAAAAAACATAAAAATATTCTGTAACCTTCAGTTAAAGTATTTTCTCTTGTCACACCCTAAACTATATTCCAACTTCTATGCCATGACACATGTGCCATCTTGATCAGCGTAATTTCATTTTCATAAACATTTAAATGAGAAATTACACATATAATATGTCTATATTTTAATGCAATGATTAACATATATGGTGAATTTGATTTTTAACAAATTCTTACAAGAGGATGATATCGTCTTATTTATATATAAAAATTAAATTTAAAAAATAAACAAACTTGATAACCTTCTACTTGTAGTAGATCGCAATGTGTTTTATTAACCTATTTGAAATTTTTCATGAAATTTAATTCGCAAATCGCGAATTTATGGACAACTTAAAGGTAAAATATGTGGCCCATGTATACTATTTTTATATGTGTTACTCTTTTATAAGATGTTTTTCTTTTAATATAAGTAATGAAAAACACTATTCTAGTACGAGATCTCTCTTCTACGAGATCTAAATACGAACTATAGTTTAAATACGAATTAGTTTTTCCAATTGACCTTTACCAACGACTATATTTGGTGAAAATTCATGTAATGGGATAATAAATCACAAATAAATAAAAACACGAATGACACATTATTTTTAAATTCAATTTAAGTTGTGGAATAATATGGAAATGTTTATGACTTTTTTTGGACTAATGTCATTGTTCATTAAACTTTAATTCAAGAAATACCTGCTATAAATTAAACTAATGTAGTTTCATTTACTATTAGTTCTATCTTTTCTATATATTTTAGTTCAACCCAATGTTACACTGCATCACTTAAGACGAGCTTATTTGCTTTCAACATTATATTATATTTAGTCGTAAAGAATAACCAATTGATCTAACACACAAACATGCGATCAATTTTTTCATGAAAATAATTAATTATTTACTAACACATTACCTCCTTCTTACGAGATAATCTATTTGAGATTTTTGATATAAAATGTACTCCTTTTAATGGTAAATTTCCATATAATTATATTTTAAATTATTTTTGTTCGAAATAAAATTATTTGATATTCTTGCATTATAATTTGAAATAAAAAATTTCAAATAAAAACCACTTTTGATTTACTAAATATAATTAAAATAATTCCAGAATGTGTCTAGATTAAATTAAAATAACATTTGCCGGAGAAAACCAATTAGAAATGACATAATTTAATTCTAAATAGTATCGACCTGTACAAATGAATTTGGGAATTAGTTATGAATATAGCATAGCTACTTGAATCTTTTACCCGAGCACAAGTCGGAATTGTTAATAAATAATATGTTTACAATACCTTTTATTTATCGAATAAACAATCAATTCACGCCATCAAATCTCGCGAAAACTGACGCTGATATTTTAGTCTTAAAATCAACCCTTATTTTTTCTTCCCCTCATGTAGCTGTTGAAGCAGAATATATTGATTTTTATGCGGCATTAAATTCATTATTATCAATTGATGCACAGGATTCACTGAAGATAAAATTTGTATAATAAGACAAATTTTATCTTCAGTGAAGACCTCTCAAAGAGCATATTTTATTCTTCATGTCCTCCCACGATATGCTACGTTTGCGTTCTGTAGAATGGGTAAAATCAATACGTTAGAACTTTCAATGATGCTAGATCTGTACTTGAAGCCGATGCAAATTTTATGACTGCTAATTAGAATGAATAAAATCTATTTAAAAGTGATGTCAAGAAAATTCTTGCACTATAAAGCGTAAAAATATCCACAAATTTAAATAAAAATGATACAATTAATTATGTTATCTCGATTTTAAAAATAAAACCATTCATCCATCCTCTTCGATATAAGACAACATACCAACATATCAAAATGGCAAATAGCACATTAGAAAGGTTTATTTGCAATGCGAAACATCCGTTAAGAAGATTTAATTAAGCGTCGCTGTTGAGAAATAACCCTTTACACCTAAAGAATGGGATTGGACACAAAGCACAGTTTTCAGGAACCAAACATGATGGAGCCACGAATAATGTTTTAAAAATTATCTTTTGTTCTTCGAAAGCGGGTTGCGGAGGCACATTTAGGTCTCGAAAGGGTAGTTTGCATTGTCCAGCTGTGGGCATATACAGCTGGACATTATGAATGATTGTGACAACCACCTCTTTACTGCTGAAAAATTTACATTTACATGTTAATTATAATCATATCTCCATTAATTTTTATTTTTCCATGAAAACTTAAATGTGTTATAAACATTTTGAAAATTATTGGAAAAAACCAAAATTTTGGCCGATTGTTCCTAATTTTGATCATTACTATAAAACAAATAATCATAAACAAAAAAAAATTCCACTAAATCGGAGCCATTTCTGATAATTTAGAGGTTTCCATTTTTACCATTCACGGACTAAGTTATATTGATATAAATATATAGCAAAATGAGAGAGGGAGACATTTTATTTAAAATTGGTAGGTGCATAGAATGTTTGACAAATGTAGTGTTTAAAATATCATCGGTATATACATAATAATAATTATAATTATTTTGACGTACAGACATGTTTGCATCCCATCGTAGTGATGTTGTGACCTGTTTCACACGAATGTAAACCAAAATGATTTCCTGTGTTATGAAAATGTGTTTTAATTACATGGTTACCGCCTACAAAGGTCGGGAGGCAACATATTTGTAACATATGCAAATAATATTTAATTTAATTATTTTTAAAATTCTTATTTTTTATTCATTTCAAATGAACTGGACATCAAGAGAGATGTCAAAATTGTAATTTAGCAATTTGATGTATTTATTTTTGTACAGCAATGATATCAAATTGAATTCTGTCATTGATTTGTTTACTTGGATAATATCCACCAGTCACATATATATCGTACTCGCTCTATATATAACATAAACTGAAGAAATATCACTTTTTTATACGTACTTTTTGACTTCATGTCTCGTTATTCCAGTCGTGTTATTCTTTATATTATTGTGAATGTAAACTTTTATGGAATTTGTGTAGGTACCTGTACTACCTGGAATTTCGTATTTTTATATTCTATAATGTGTCTGTACAATATAATATCATTATAATATAAGGTAATTCAAAACATACGGTTAGATCTCTTCATAATTAGTTACCCTTAAACTCTAAATTCTTCCCTTGCCTTCCTTGCCCTTCATTTAATTGCGTCTAATACCTCATATATTAAAAAGTAGTCCAATAAGTAAAATAAGTAGTCCATTGCTCACAATAAGGAGTCCAAGTAGTCAAATAAGTAGTCCATTGCTTGAAGTTTGATTATCTTTGTGTTTAAAGTATAAATGGACGAATGTTGGTTCTAACGTATTAAAAGTTTTATGACTTATATCTCTGGTCATTTCAGAAACATTTAACGTCGTTTTCGTCGTAGATCGTTACATGTTAGTTTCGTAGCTTAAATGCTCACTGAATCACTCACTGACAGATTGTTAAAACCTAAAAAATGGATCATATACAGAAAAGAAAGGAAACCTTGAAATTTGATACTTGTCTACAGGCTCACTAATACAAATTTTATATACAGCCTTTGTGTTAAAGTTGAATAAACAATGTATACGAATATAAATAACAGTATCTACATACGCACTGTGTAGCTAAACAATGCCTATATACTTTATGTTATTAAAACATAAGAAACATTCGAGAAAGTCCTAAAAAGTTCAACAATTAATTTTCTTCTTCCCAAAACATAAGAGTTCAAAGGCAAAGAAATGCGACGTAAGATTATAAAACATTCACGAATGTGAGGGAAGATTCGAGAAAAATCCTTTCTGCAAACATACCAGTTAGAAGAGAGCATTTCATTTAAAAGTTCAAACGCTCAGGTTTTTGTTAAACGAATGTAAATTTTTTGAAACGTTTGGCATGTTTAATTTATGCTGTGTATGACAAAAGAAGTCTGTCTCATGTTCATATGTTAATTTAGCTCAAAAACCAAACAACGTGATTAAGTTGATGATGTTACATGAGTAGAAAATCCCGATTTCGAATTAGACCTGGATCTTCGTACAAAGTAAGGATCACAGGTCTTGCGGGTACTTGAATGAACACTCTCTGTGCATGAAGGATATAGCTTGCGCTAAGTGATATCTGTGAGATCAAATTTAAAGCTAATCTTCTTGCGATAAAATTGAAATTCGTGGGGATTGATGGCTTAAATATTAATGATCTTAAACCAATAACAGATATCGTGGCACCAGTCATCGCTAATATTTTAAAACATACGCTAATCTTTGGCAACTACTGTCTTCTCTTCCTATCTACCGCTTCTATCCAAAGTCTTTGAACGTATTGTTCATGGTCAACTTGTTACTTTATTCCATGTTCATGAGTCTCTAAATCCACTTCAATCTGGTTTTAAAGCTGGTCACAGTACCTCAACTGCCCTTGTTAAGGTTACTGATGATATATGCTTGGCTATGGATAACACACAATTCACTGTCCTGGTACTTCTTGAATTCAGTAGTGCGCTCAACTCTGTTGACTTTGATATTCTTCTTGCCCACTTGAAATACCTTAACATATACCAAAATTCACTTGAGTGGTTTATTTCTTATTTCCATGGACGTAAGCAATGTGTTAAGCCGTCAGATACCTATTCTGAATGGATTCTTATTACAGCTGATGTACCTAAAGGTGGAGTTCTATCTCCTCTCTTTTTTTTCAGTATTTATTGACGATATTATAAATATTTCTAGCAATTATCATATCTATGCTGATGACTTACAAATATATACGCATTCGAACTTCCGTTCCTTATGAAAAACCATCGACATACTTAATCGAGAACTCGTTTAAATTGGTCAGTGGGTTCATGAAATGGGTCTTTTGGTTAACCCAAGTAAGGCACAACCTATCATAATTGGTAGTCAAAAACGGACATTTAAAGTAAACCTACCTAGTTTACCGAAATTAGTACTAAATAGTACAATAATATCATATACGTCAACTGTTAAAAACCTGGGCCTACTAATCGATCAAAATCTTAATTGGCGCCCTCGACTAAATGACGTTAGTCGTCGTGTTTTCAACAGTATATATACTCTTTGGAAGGTCTTCAAAATTGTCTACCGATTGAATCGAAAATCTATCTTTGTCAAACAATCTTATTACCATTAATTGATTATGGAGATGTATGCCATTCTGATCTTAATGAAAAATATTCGTACAAGTTGGAACGTCTTCAAAATTTGTGCATCCGGTATATCTTCGGCCTCTGAAAATTTTATCATATTCCTGAATACAGGTCACTTCTCAAATGGCTGAAGCTTCTTAATATACTTACACTTCTTTTTAACATATTAAAAAATCCTCATAGCGCAAATTATCTTAGTGGCAAATTTAAAGATTTGTCTGCTCACGATCTTGGGCTACGATCTGAAAGTTCACTCAGCCTACTTATACCTAAACATCATGTCCCTAAATATTTACAAAGATCGAGTGAAAAAGTCCTGATTTTAGTAAAACCTTTTCCTTTGTGCCCTTGTCCTTTCCTGTCTTTCCTATCCCAAATCATGTCAATAGTTTGTTTAACTATATTTCAATATCAATCGTTATGGTTGACTGGAAGAGATTGCTCATGCAGCAACAAGTCCGCCATAGATGCTACACATTAAGGGTGATAAATACATAAATATATTATCAGAAATAACAAGTTACGTTGATCGTGAGTCGAATTTGGAAGACCAATCGGGTTATCAATATAAACCCAAAAATAACGATGTTGTTACTGACTCAAAGCATACCGATGAAAACATTGACCATACAAGAGATTTGCAAATTGTTACTCATTTTACCATGATTGAATCTGGAGCGTTGGATACGCAGAACGTCACAAGTAAGATTAATGAAGATCAACTACCTGCTACAGATATGATCAATGCGACTATTGATATATCTACAAAAAAAATCAGGAGATTCGAGATTCTGCTAGACAGTCACTGGAACAGCAAGCCGATGTTGAAGCGTTCTAATGCTAAATTTTCAGTTGCAAAAATAGGCCAAAATGTTAGCATTAGGGTACTAGAAGTGGATCGAGCCAAGGCAGACAGTCGAAATGATATAATTATTTCTATTGAAAAACAAAGCGTTTAGAAGTAAAGTATAAACCATGGTATTTTAAATCGGGAAACGAAAGACGAGAAACGAAATTACTATTTCTAAAGAAAACTTTATTTCAATCTACGAAGTTCCACTAACCGATGTTACTCTCAGAGAATGTGAGCCTAAAGACTTAAATTTTGGAGAGAATGGCTTTCAGCATTGCAATTTTTCTGTAGAATGCAAATGAAAACTTCGTAAAAGGCAAAAAATAACACATTCCATGCAATTCAAAATGATAAAAAAGCCCATTTTGCAAAAATAAATAAGTTTTATTTCGGCTTCGTACCTAATTCTAATATTAATTAATATAATTGAATGTGATTTTTAATTAGGGTTCTAACAACTTTTTGTTCAAACAAAAGTAATTTTAGTTTGAGTAACTGATTTGTTTTTAGAATATTTTTATATTTTAATAAGAATTTTAATTTAATCCTTTTTTATTTTTGGCTTCTAGATACAAAGTTTGTGAGAATATTTGGTTTTAATAAAATAATTTTAGTTTGAGTACTGAGATTATAGAGATTAATATTTTTAGAAGGTCTCGTACTGGAAATCAACGAGTTTTATTATTTCAATCATACCTCTTAAGAAATTATTAATAATTGGATAATATGATTATTCTATCGACATTTATTGTATTTACCAATGTCTACGGTAATTATTAATACTTATCCGTAATTAACAATAGTAACTGCATTTATTGCTATGATCGAAACATGTACATATAATAAATTCGTATTTGTATTCACAACCCTTTTTACTTTTCACATCTTTAAGTTTTTTGGGTTAATGATGTATTTCATTTGTTTATTTTCGCAAACAAATTGTGTTCAAATAATAAATGTACGAAATAATGGTACGAAATCTTTTATCCTATATATAATGGGATAAAAGATTTCGTATCACAGTTAAAGCTTTAAAGATCTATTTTGAAGATAGATATAATTAGGGGTTTTCCTATAGTTTATAATGAGACATATATCATCTTTTAAATACATTTGAATTTCTTTTGCTCGCATTTAATTTTTTTGTGATTACATTTTTTTTATATTTCTTAAGTATGTAGTATGAAGTTACACATTCAAAGCGAAAGTAGTATTTTAAATAAATTTGTCATTGTAAAATAATCACATATGATCTACTTTTTGATATGTATTTTTGTGCAAGGTTCTATTACAAAAGCTTCTACCCACTATTGAATTAATGTCAAGTGTTTGGTGAAGGTTACATCTAACTTATGTTTCCATTAATAATATTTATTGTTAATCATCACCGTCGTCAAATCCAATAACTCACATTAAAATATTTTTTTGTAGCCACATACAAATTGACAACAATTTACGACAAAAATAAAATAAGCCATAAAATATTTATAGCGTTCTAAAACTAATTCAACCTACTTTAATCTCGATGAAGCGACGCCAGAGCTAAGAAAATTTCAAGGTCATTATTTTAACTATTTAAATATTTATTTTACAAAGTAACTCCAGCTTTCTTTCCCTTCTTTTTCAGTTACACTTTACAGTTTTCACATAATTAGTTTTCACAATATACCTTGATATCCTATTTATTAAATTTAAGCATCAACGCATAACACGTTCAAATGGAAAATGGGCAATCAAAAACAGCGAAGTGTTAAAAGTATCACATTAATTGATAGTTTTGTCACTCTGTTAAAAGAAAGAAGAAAAGGGAAAGAAGCAATATATTCTGGGCAGAAATAATAAAAGATGGTTATATCAGAATACGATCTAATTAGGTCTATATGCTAAGTTTAATTTCCCTAAAGTATTACTGCAATAATCTCCTTTAAGTTTCCTTTCTTTACTTGCCTTTTTAACCGTCATTGAGTGGTTCATTTGTCGATAAAACAATAAGTATGTAATATATTCAAACAATAAGTATATTCATAAAGAGGTAAGAAGATATTAAGTTTAGAATTTCGTGACGTGTAGAAAGCTTGTCATTGATAAAAATTATATTTGAAAATATTTCCAATTGCTTTTATCACATTTTGTATCGGGCCATTAAGTGCCGCATTCAATATGGACACAGAAAGATTTCACGTCTTTTGTTTCAATCGCGTGAAATATCTGATATTTATGAAAAAAAATTATGAAAAATTTAACGTATTTTCTGACTTTAATTTAAGACAAATACATAAAAATCTTACTTAAATATTTTTGGGAACTGGCATGAAATCCTAAAAAGTGATCTACTCTACGCAAGCAGCCTTAGGCAAATATGGATATACGAGTATGCAAGAAATACTAAATGAGATGATACTGTCGGTGAAAATGAGTAGAAGAAAATTTCAATTACATAGTTTAATATATTTTAAGGAAGCATTATAGATTACTTAATTATCTATCTATTCTTAGTCCAACTCAACAATATAATTGACAAACCGAATATGAGGAAAATAACACCCTGTTTTAAAAAAATCATCCAAGCGATCTAATATTTTGTAACATTTGGATATGTAGAATTCGTGTCGTCAACTTGAAAATTACATTTAAGTGAACAATTTATATTCATAATTTCTATCAATGTTTTGTACTAGAGACGAAAGCCTTAAGTAGACACAAAGTTGATAGATGTCTAAAGACCACTTAAGTATGGAATTAGGGAAATTGTATCTTCAATTACAATTCATGTTAAATTTACATATTAGTTTGTAGGTCAACCAGTAGTAAACTGATTGAGTTTTAAATGATATTGGCATATATTACAAATACATTTACTTTAAAATAATTCTCAAAAGTATAATTCTTTATTGAAAATCGTGACTTCTTTTTGCATAGTCAAGTATTGTACGTGGAAAGTATTGTACATGGGTTCATTTTCATAGTTTTTAATAATAATGTAATATCGTTCAGAAAACTTACTCGAACATTTTTATTTCTGATACTCGTTACAGAATTCGGATGTTCGGAATTTTCACGTTTTTCAAATATTTACTCTCGACTATTTCGCTTGACCAAAAAAAAACACTTTTGCATCAGCTATATTTACCTTCGTTGTTTTCTCTGAAAACTGCTCTATATAGTAGGCAATTAGAATTTTTGAAGCAGCCATATTTATTATATTTTAACAAAGTTTAATTTTTATACTAAAGCTAGTTTTACAGACATGCTTAATGTTAATTATTTCCAGAAATAAATTAAAAGAATTTAAAAAATTATGATCAAATGCAACCAATATGACTGATAAGACTTTAATTGTTGTATTTAAGTAAAAAAATAATTTATAATTTTAAAAGAGAATAATTTATCATTTCTGAATAGAATAGATTAAATGCTTTTATGACAAGTCCACAAAACTGATATGAGAATGTGGCACCATATTTGATTCCAAAATGGTTTTCACTAGTAACGTTTCCATTATTTTTTTTAAATAAAAATGTTTTTTCAGGTTTCCGGGCGAATATAGTTTTAGATAATGACACCAACATGAAAATAATAATTGATTCCAAACCGTGACTTTTAATAACCAACATTTGAACTTCAAGCCTTCTGCTATGTTTCACCGACAATCTTCATGAATAAAATGAGTAAATTGTGGGTACTAATGAATCTGTTTAACTGATTCTAATTTTATTGCCAATAAAGACAGGAAATTTCTATATTTTTTCAATTTAATTATAAACCATTTTGAAATTTTGTAGCTTTGACATCTAATATTTTCAAATGTGATGCACAAATTATTATATCAGGTCATGAGAATTTATTAGAAGAAAAGAAGTGTTTTTTCTGGTCTCATAAATATAAAATTTGATCTGGAATCTATCACTAGATTTGACATGACTTTTATGTTTAAGAATTTTAAAAATATATGAATGATGACATTTACTGTTGAAAATCGATAACCGCCAATACCACTATTGAAAGATAAAATTGACTTCGGCCTTTCGAACAAGAAACGAGTTATCTTTAACCTAAATCTTGGCTATTTGATGAATTTAGCCAAATTGTATACAAAAAAAACGTGATTGTTAACTTTAAAGGCTAATGCTTATTTAATTTTAGTTTAAAAAAAAAACTTAAAATTAACGGCAAATGATTTACAAAGGAAAGGTGATAGTTAACGTTCACCCATATATGACACGGCTGACGAGCGCAAGAATGATAGAAAAGTAAAGCACTCCCGTGTGACTCTTTAAAGAGCGCTTCTTATTAAATGTTTGTTTGTAAATTTATTCATTTTTACTGAAAATCAAAGGGTAAACGTTGGGAATTATGGATATTCTTTAAGATGTATGATGACTGGCTTTTCGAGTGTGAAGTATTGCGAACTGTAGGGAAAATGAAAAAAGTCGAGGGTTTATGCCATCTATATTTAAAAAATATTAATGCAAAAATATTATATTCTACAAGAACGAAAATAAACCATAATTGTCCAATACGGTGATCAAATTATTTCGGGATTACGTATATAAAACATTATAGAAAGAAATTCACTTGGGATTCGTGATAAAAGTGTATTTTGAAATAATGAAAATATTTACAAAAATTACTGAAAATTTCTCACATAAATTTACGTCTCATGAACAAAAATATCACCAATGTCTTATGTCGAACAAAATAAATTTCTTGTTTCAACCTCTCAGTCACAATAAAGTACAATTATGACTAGATAGTTTATTACCGATCACAGATATTTTCATACAAATAACTGGCTTGTCGGCTCTACGTTTGAGCAAGTCTTGTAACTTGTTCAGAAATTATTTTCTTTTCTTCGAAGAGAACCTTCGCCTTGCTGATTCATAGTCAGAAACAGAAACAACCGGTGTAAAGATCGGTTTTGCTTTATAAATGTGCTTTTTTTTCATTTTGAGAGGGTTTTTTAAATAAATACCTTATTTTATTAATCTCTTGGATAGTTAGGTTAGCTGTCACTGTGCGGAGGTAAGTCGATGACGCAATTATATATAACGACGGAATAAAATTAAATTGATATTATTAAAAAATTGTTCATCAACAAATGCATTAAAAGGAAGAAAACACGAGTCAAAATTGAAAGCTGAAAAGCGAAAATTGAAAAGCCGGAAAGTCAATTATAGGAGAAAAAATAAGAAATTCTTGGTGACGCTGGGTAAAAGCAAAACTTTTAGAAGATCAATTGGATATATTTGTACAAAGATAGGTAATAGAACATCATATGCATTTACAAGTTCTGATTTTGTGTTTTATTTGTTTTTTTTTATATTTATTTTTCATTCTTGCAATTCCTGTAAATCATAACACGTAAATTCCAGTAAATCATATAGCAATAATCAGGGCCAAATCAGAAACATTGAATCCTAAAAAAAGTTGGCAGCCACAAAGCCAATTTTACAAATCTGATCAAAATTTTATTTGCACTAGTAATTTTAGATAAATATTCCTAACTTTGAAAAATACATGAGTTGTATTTCCATTTTGATGAGCTACCAAAGCCAGCTTTATCTGGATATGAAAAACTTTATATATCGCAAAGTAGGTAAATATTATTATACTGGAAACTTTTATTGTTAATTTTAAAATTATAATTATTATAGCAAGTTTATATCATAATTAAATATTATTAAATTATAATTGGTTTATCAATTTATAAAACTAATAATCTATAAAAATTAAGTTGAGCATGTGACCCTCCAAAATTGGCACGAAAAAGATATATAAATTTATAAATATTTATAAGTTTTTTATTATATGTAAAATTAAGATACACAAAACAGAATTAAGATAAGGGCTTCAAGTGACCTTATGAACCTAGCTTGCGCTTCTTGTTATAATTTTTTTATGAAATGTGATTCATAAGTTATTTTCGACAAATCAGGTAGGTTATGTTTCAAAAACCGTTCTTATGCTCAACTTAACTTCTTTTAGAGATAATGTCTCATTATGCGCAATATATCCTAAATGAGTGAAAGAATCGCGATTTTGAATGCCACTCTATATATTTTTTTAACTAACCTATTTACTTAGGGAGAATTTTAAGGTCTTAAATCTTTGTGGTGTGACTTCAAACTAATTACTCCTTTGTTTTTATAATGTGCTTGTTATAAAATTTACGATTTTTCAATAAACTATATTCAAATATAAATTAGGATCATTTGATAGAGCATTAACACATGTTTGTAAATCAGTGGGTGTCAAATGATACATCTTATCTTTTACGTAATTTTCTTTTTAATTTACAAATTGTATTCCAGGATAAATTGTAAACGCAATAAACTTTAAATCGACTTAAAAAAGATCGAAGGTTTTTCATAAGTTATCAAGTCTCTATCCAGATTACGAGAAACAAGCTTTATTAAAATAAAAGGTCTTTCACTGGTTTCCGAAATATCCAAAATTAATTGAAATATTCAAAAAATTTTAATAATATAATTTGATTCAAACGTTTTCCACGTTATTGAAACAAATTATGTTAAGATTTGCAATTAATTGTGGAAGTTGCTGTTTCAACGAGCTTAGTAATTCATTAGTCATAAGTCAAATTTTGAGAATATTGTAAACTAAATACTGAAATATATTAATATTATCTATACTATGTGCTATAAAAATTAATAAGTTCTTGCTGACTAGCCGAAATCAACTTGTATTATGCACTTAAATTTAAATTTTTTTTCCGATAGTTAGGTCAATTGAAACCAAATATTCATAATTATTTTTGACATATGTATAAACAGTGCGTGGCTCTATTATGATATTAATATGAACACAATTTTAATAATTCGAAATCATAAGAATATTAGCATTTTATGAACATAGCCAACCCTTGAATATAAAAGCCGGTTGTTAGTAAAAAGGTATTACTAATTAAAATTATAATTTATAATATAATTGCACATAACTCCAGTAAAAATAATTTATTTTAAAAACAATAATATGTGAAAATAAATTTAAAAATAACGAAATAAATATCGTTACAAGAAAAATGAGCCATGAAATTTAGAAACAACATTTAAAATGTTTATTGAGTAGTTTAAGATGTACTCGTAATTTGTTTCCTTGCAATAACGGAAAATGCGAAGAAAGTAATCCTTTACTTAAATCGTTTACGTATCCTAGGCTCCGAGCATACAAAATGTGTCAAAATACATTACCTGCTGTAAAGGGTCACAAGACTAAAACATGTACGTGTATAACAACATTCGTTTTACTCACACTCAAGTCATGACTCATTGTTTCTATTTTATAATATCGACAAATAATTATTATTTATTATATATCAGTTTTCATCTACAACTTTATTAACTCACATATTAAAAAAATATATTCATATACAGTAGGTTGAGCACTGAATTGAAGATTTTTATTTGTTTAGATCAAACATTTGTTTCACTGATATATAATAATATGTGCACTATTGGCTGAGTAGTTTTCAGTAACCCAACCAATACTATTTATAAAATATATTCAATAATTTGTTGGAGTGTATATTTCCTTCACGACATCTTTAAACCGAAAAGGAATAGCCGAGATGAATTCAATCAATATCCTGGAAAAATTATATCCATCTATGAGATCCCTAATGAGGTGAAGGATTCATTATTCTTTATTTATTACCTGCGATTAAATAGAGCGGATTTAAAGCATCCAGCATATGACCTTTTAAAGCTGATGTGTTCTGATTCTAATTTTCCAAATCCTGTATCTAGAAAATAGCACCGTAATTTTAAATAAAGAATTGAAAATACAGAATTATTAAATCGAGATTATTAAACTATATTGAAACTGCAAAACAATAAACTTTGAGGTCAACTTAAACATATAAATTTTGTAAAACAAGTATATAAATTTCGTATAACAAGTGTATAAATTTTGAAAAACAAGTATATAAATTTTGTAACACAAGTATATACATTTTGTAAAACAAATATATAAATTTTGTAAAACAAATATGTAAATTTTGTAAAAAAGTATATAAATTTTGTAAAACAAGTATATAAATTTTGTAAAACAAGTACATAAATATTGTGAAACAAGTATATAAATTTTGTAAAACAAGTACAAAAATAATAAGTAATAAGCCTGATATGAAAATGATAGAAAGTATGTAATGCAAATAATAACCGGAGTTATGGTAAGATGAAAATTGATGGACTGATTGAAAGGTTTCATCGGTTCCTAGATTTAATTTAAGTAACATTTGTAAAACACATGAGCGATCATGACATATGAGCTTTTAATATTTAGGTGATTAGAAAGTTGATTGTTCTTTCTTCAATGGCAACTCATTTCATGAAGTAAAACCAATCGAAATGAAATTTTACACTTCACAAGTAAATCACAGGGATTAACCATCGTGTCAAAGTGATGCTGGAGAATTTGACATGAAAAGAGCTTTAGTATTATTTAATAAAGGTTTTCACTTTATTTTGCATCACACTTCTTCTTTTGTAATGTAATTTCTTACCAAAATCATGCTTTTGCAATGACGATCACTTCTAATAAATAGATTAGTTTATTGTACAAACGAATAAACTCTTAATCAAAATTTACCCGTCGATATGAAATGTTAAATAAAGTAACCATAGTAACAATATTAACGCGACAGTCATCTTTGAAAAACATCCTTAACATTATTAAATCTTCGAAACTACTTTATTTATTTAAAAAAAACACTGGGTGTTACTTATAAATAAAAATAGTGAGCCTCAAATATATACAACATAACATGACAGTTCCACCAATAAGTTTTCTCTAGTTGTTTTAAGACAGAGGTTTTAAATTTATTACCTTATACCTGCATAGCTGTACTGCTGTCAGAATCCCGAAATGTATCGTTATATACATCCCGTTATGTACTATAAAACAAAACTAGTCCTACGGAAATTGGGCACTTTGCTCGATTTTGTTAAGGCTTGGAAAGGCATGAGAGCAGGCTTCATATTCGCCATCATTTTGTCTTAAAGCATATTCGTTTAATTTATGAAAAATCTTTTCTTCTTTTTTATGTGAAATATTAAACGGAACAAGAACAATTAGACTTAACGACGAGATAAGCTGAGACACAAAGTTTTCCATATGGTATTAGATTGGTGGAATGCTCGCTATGTACATAAGATAGGGCGTAAGTGTCAAAAATATAAAATAAAGTGTATTTATATAGAGGAACAATATAATTTATTTACGGAAAAATGATTGCACAATTCGACCAGAAGGTAGAAATATTTTACACCTGGATGAAAGCTGGACAGAATATAATTTTTATTTCCATAATCGTTGAAGTTTGAAAATCACTACAAGAAATTGACAAACAAATGTTCATTAAACTGTTTGATATAAGTAAATTCTTGATTTCAAATATGCATATATTAATAAAACGCATTTGATTAATCTGAATAAAAAATAAGTTTCTTACGAAATTAAGCCAAAAAAGGATATGATAATCTAGTTACATATTTGTAAAGGAAATCCAGAAACATTAATTTTTTTTGTGGCAGTTGTTTCTAATTTCATTTAAAATCCGGAATGTATGTCAAATTTGCATGAGATTGCAGGAGGACAGGTTCAGTATTCTGTATTTGCCAGTGTACTTCTACGAATTCATCCTGAACTAACTAGTATGCATTAAAATTAAAAGTATGTTATAGGTTCATAACGATTCCGAAACTATATCCCTGGAATAATTAAATTCCATTGAATTATTCTCCAAGTTATAGCAAGCAATTGGAGTGTATGCCTCAAAAATTAAAACTTCAGAAATGTGTATTTAAAAGCAGAGAGACGAGTAAGTTTGATTTGGTTATAAGTGTGGGTCAACTCAGCAGTGACAGTGATAATAATAAATTATTCGAACGAATTGGTCGAAGCTGTACACAAAACTAAATAGATAAGGAAATGAATGTATATGCTACAATTGTTAAATTTACATAGCAATTGGCTTTAAAATTTCTGTTCAATTGGCTAACGCTTAACTGATTTACTAATAATTATTAGCGGGAAGATTTTGATAAATATACTCCCAAAAACTTATGTTTCTTGAGAATGTGAAATCACAAAAAAAAATTAAATAATTGATAATGAATTCATATCTTAAGAAATGATTCCTAAAAAAATATTGTTTTAATTTTAGTGCAGAAAGTTATACAATCTACGAGTAGCTAGGCAAAAAACTGATAGTGAGTGGTTACGTCGATACTAACGTTGATTAAAAATTAAAATAAATACTACAGAATACAATGATTGTAAGTTGAAGTTAACTTTTTTCGACTCTTACACATTTCGTGTCTTTAAAATACATGACGAGAATTGCTCAAATGGACCGGAGTATCCGGCGTTATAACAAAATATCTTTATCTATACGAGTGAAAGATAAGATATCTGGTCAACTTGATAAAAGGCAAAGTTCACAAAACTATGTTATTTATTTAGATTATATCTAATTATTGCCATATTTAAAAATAATTTGTTATTTTCATTTATTTCTTGATATTTATTTAATTTATTTATCTGTGACCTTGAAAGCTGTTTCGAATACGGTATATCTTAATGTATGCTGATAATATTTACACCCGTAAAGACCACACACAACTATTCGAATATACAATATATTAATAGGTTCCACGCCTCATATATTTGAACTTTTTAAAGTGTAAACAGATTATGCTTACAAAGAAAAAAACAAGCCGAATCTAATTTACATATTTTGTGCAAAAAGTAAATTTATAATCAAATAAATTGTTTACACAAACCTCAAAATTCCGATTGTCTTTAATAGGACATTTTATTCTGACACAATTTAATTCCCGTATTATTAGTTTTTATTAATTGTTCTTTTTTACAGAGTGTTTAATGCCAAGGTATGCCGGAGAACCGCCGTACCTTTCCAGATACAAAATAAGTACATACATATATTAAGATACCAAATGTAAACACTTGCATGATAGAACAGATGAAAACACGATCAATTTATCGTTATAATATATACAAATGTATGCACAAAATTCAATCGCAACACTTCACTTCAAGATAAAGTAACATTTTAGTATTATTTCCTATAGTTTCTCTCTTTTTTTAATACATAGATTTTATTCAGACCGTACCGTTTTATTACAAAACGTTCTACTCCTTTAATATTAGCTGAGGAATCACGGAACAGAGCATGAAAAGGAAATAAGCCTGGGAGTGACCAACTTTGTTAAAATAATTTCTATCTGTTTTTTATCCTTTTGTAAGAGGTGATGAAAAACGATATGGCTTGAAATAAAATTGTTATACCCTTGACAGAATCTATATTATAATGTCAGAAACTCACGTGGCCTCCAAGGATGAAGCTACCCTGATGCTTACAGAAAAGGTTGACGTTTTGGTAGAAATAATGTTTAGTGTTACAATGATTATTGTCGTAAACCTAAAAAACACTAATATACTTGGTATTGGCAAAATTATTTCTAGGTAATTCGTCAATAAATTTAATGAACCAAACAATAAAATTCAAAGAAAACGCAGCACTATTATGTGTTTCGAAATATAACAAGAAATCGTTTTCAGCTAGTCAAATATCGTATAAGCCAACTAAATAAAATAAACCTAATGTGAACCTACTTTTAATTCACAGCGCGTATAGTTCTAAATTCATATCGTTTTGAATATAAATTTTTCTGCAATTATTACAATAAAAATGGACAATTTGATAAAGAAAATATTCAGAATTTTTGTAGTAAACATGATATACTTTGATATTGAATATATTTGGCGTTCATTTAGTGGAAATTCATTATTCACAATTAAATGTGATGTAGTATTATTTCTACTTTCTTTAAGTTCTTTACCAAGGACCTACGTTCCGTTGTATTACAACATCTTCAGGTGGGGTATTAGTAAAGATCTTTGCTAATAGCCCACCTGAAGATGTGGTAATACAACGAAACCTAGGTCGTGGTAAAGAACTTAAAGTAGATATAAAATGTGAATGATATACTTTATTATGATTCAATAAATAAATTATATCTGTAAGTATTGTAGTAGTTACGATCTTTTCACGTTCAATGACGTATTTTATTTTGTCATCTCAAAGGCAATACGTCACTGACCTCTATTGCACTGCATAGTAGTACATTAGAGGTCATTTCAATACTTTGTTTATAAAGGGGATTTATAAACATGTTCAGGCATATTTTAAATATAAATTACTTATAAGATATTTTAATGATATTGGTTCTATTGTATGTTTCTCAAAAAAAGTGATATTTATGGTAACGTTAGGAAAGTTATTATTCTAAAAAACCAAAAATAATATACCACTACAATAAACAAATAAAAGTACAAGTAGAACTTGAACTGCGGGAACTCTGCACAAACATAGATACGTTTAGAAATTCCGGCATATAGTTATTCTATTAAATTATTTATCGTATATATAATATTACTTCTCGTCGTGTAAATATATTGCCAAGAATAAGTAATAAATTGTGAATATATCAAAAAGTATAATATCTAGAATTACTGCAATAGTTTTCCTGCAATTTCCTAATATAGCCTTTCGAAACGACATGTCAAACGATTTGTAAAATTAAAAAAGTCCTCCCAGTAGTATTAGATACTAAAAATATGCAAGTTAATTTGACCTATTACTATGTCAAATTACAAGTTTTTAAGTTAAACAATTTCTGAGAAAATGGGCTGTGACAATCATGTATCTGTAGACATGTATCTATGCGATAAAAAACCTGCAATGTGAGAATAGGTTATTTTTAGGATTCCTACCTTAAAAATAAAAATGGATCTATCTGAAAAAATGAACCTATATGAAACATGGATCCATCTGAAAAATGGATCAATCTAAAAAATTAATTTATCTGGAATAAGAAAATTTTGACCAATATGAAGAACTGTTTTTTTAGACCTAAAAATAACCTATTCTCATGTCTCAGCTTTCTTCATCACAGATGTAGCGGTTTTGTTTTTATATTAGGCGTGGACCACATATATTAGAGTAAGTGTAACTTATTTGGAATACTAGATTATTTTTAAGGGTAAAATAGAAAACAAAAGTGGTAACTAAATAAATGTTTTTGTAGTGTGGATGTTTACATATTTAGAGAACCACCTGAGCATTAAAATTACTATCGAAGTGAGGACACCACGATCTCATTGGATTATATAATAATACATACCGATTGACATTTTTATGTGTTAAACCAGTAACAGTAGGTTCATTTTGGCCAATTTCTGAGATTGACAAGCAAGGTTACTATGTAATTAGCTCTCGTTTGCTTGATATAAATTAGGAATTTTTTCCAATTTTTTGTATATTATTAATAAATAATTTTGAAAATATTAGATACCAAACTTTCACAAATATAAATGCCGGTATAATTATTGCGTTACAAAATATGTTGCATAATACATATATTTGCATGATAAATTTCAAACCTGTCTTGAAAGCTATTCACAGGATAAATATTATAATTATAAATTCATAATTAGTACGGGAGGGACGCATCTTTACATAGTACTACGGCCGTCATATCACTACCGCTGCCAGGGAAGCTGCACTGAATCTGGTTTAACGATAAATATTATAATTATAAATTCCTAATTAGTACGGGAGGGACGCATCTTTGCATAGTACTACGGCCGTCATATCACTACCGCTGCCAAGTAAGTTGCACTGAATCTGGTTTAACAAAAATGCGATAACTATGGTGTTGTGCTGCAAAACGCGTTTAAAAGAGTTTAATGAAACTCACCGTGCATACAATACCACTTAATACGTGTTTATATTTTGCAGTAGCGTGAATGGCTGTAACTTTGCGGTATATTCAATTGATACTATGACACATATTCAATGTGTACAAGTGGAACGACTTACTGGCAAGAAAGTGTTTCAGTAGCAAAAATAAACTTCACAAAGGTGAGAATTAGATTAGGGAACTATGGTTGTGAACGAAAACGAATTCTTATGAAAAATTTCTCAATGAAAAAAATACCTTTGACATTCTTACACGAATCGCATTTAAGAATGCTACACAATGTCGACTTTCACAAATGATGAATCTCTACTTTCTCGGTTTTTAAACCCTTATTTGATAACAATATAATCTGACACAATTCTAAAGTCATTTTTGCGCATGCGACATTCTCGATATTGTTAACTTTATAATTAAGGTTTTATTTGATTGTTTTAACTAAATAACATTTTAAATATTTGGATGATAAATGTTCTTGAACTCCATTTATAAAAAAATAAACAAGAAAGTGAACGTGATAGCTGTCAGATCTGAATTTAAATAGACACATAAATAAAATACGTCTGTTTAAAGTTGTTATTTATAATGTTTATTTGAGAAAAGTTTTTTAATATTGTTATTTTTAATATTGTTGTTCATGGACAAAATGACCTAAAACCATACTCGGATATTTCTTTCGTTGAAGCCATGAAGGCAGTGAAAGCAAAGTGCATGAGTTCAACTGTTCGTTCAACTAGGCGTGTTAGGCATAGGGTCGTAGAAGTAATAGATGTCCTGCAAGCCACCGTTGCGGGTGAACACAAAGATCTACCCCTATCGCTTCGTCAGAGTGCCGTACCTAAAATTAAAACAAAGTTTCGTGAGACACTTGGCGTAGGAGAAATCTTTCTTTTTTTATTTAATGTTCAAAGTTGAGCGACACTGAGTTATTGTAAACGCTGTAACGGATCACTGCATCGAAACTCTATTTGACAATGATCTCTTTTGACCAGTTTCTTTCTATTGAGCGCGCTTGCATAAATAAAATTTATGTCTAAAAATTGGTGATGAAGTACTGTTGGAAAAATAATATTTCTATAGATTTATCACAAAAAACATGTTCAATATAATAATAAAAAAGACCAGCAAACTATTTTAATTTTGTCAAAATTTCCGTTGGTCTTAATGTACAGCAGTATTTTTAAAGATAAAAAAAATTTTCCAAATATTTCGTGTATTTATAGAAAAACAACTTATACGTAAATTTCTCTCTCTCTCTCTCTCGCTCTATTTATATATATATATATATACATATATATATATATATATATATACCAAAATTTAAGGAGCGATTAAGAATCGGCAATTACATTGTAATGTATTTTTTTCAATTTACCTATGGTAACAAAAAGAACGCATGGAGATTATAAATTGGTGTGCTTTTAAACAAAATTACAACCTCACCGATTGAACACAAAAAATGCGGCGTGCGGCTTGTACCAAGGAACCGCCCCCACCTACAGCTGCATTTCCCGCTACGGAATGACCCCGTAGAGTATGCGTTCGTATGTGTTGCGGCGCTATCTACAGCTTATAGACACGATAGTGATTGGTAAATAAGGAAACGTGTAGTTATTTTTGGATTTACACTGTAATTAGAAATAATTGCCATCAAGTGAAATTCAGTGCAAAACTGTGGGAAGGAAAAATTGATAATATGTAGTGAAATACGCATGTGAGATTTTACAGTCTTAGAAAAACGTACAAATCGGAGGGTGTATTTTACTTCGAACAAGTATTAAAATGCGTAAACAGAATTTAATTAGCCACGTAAATTTTTAATTATTGTAAAAAAGTTGAATTCCAATTTTTTAAATATGCCTTCACAAAATTATTGATTTTAATAAAAAAATAACATTTATTATGACTGTATTGAATTAAAGATCGCGATCGTAGATTTGCGGTTAATGCGTCGGACATTTGAGCTTGAACATTATATACCCTACATAACCTTTCTATTAAATCATTTATTATTTTTCACGACGATTGTATATTGTTTAGTATATTTATTATAGGCGTTAAAATATGGTATATTTCAAATAGTATGAGATCGAGGATATTCACCTTAGTTTTCATACATAAATAAATATCAACACTTTCACTGTAATATATCGATTTACACGAGGGTATCATTAACTACAGTTGTTCATCGATTTCATTATACACTATTACAATATATTTGTTATGTTTTAATAGCGATCTGCCTGGCCTGTATTCTTATCTCCTCCACTTTAATTGCAGCAGAAAGCAATCAAGGTGAAAGTCGAAGTTTCAACAAGTGAGGGGAAAGAAATTAACTCAAAACAATAATGGAATAGAATTTAATAACAATAAACAAACTACCAAAATTTAAAAGGCAACAAGACTTAAATATTTATTAACAGAATTAATTAAGAACTAAATCAAACCTTCGTTTACAAAGCATCACGATTTACATGAAAAAATTATATTTTCAGTCCTCCCCAAACTATATTTTTAATCCTCCCCAAATTATATTTTCAGTCCTCCCCAAATTATAATTTCCGTCCTCTCCAAATGTTTTTATCCGAGAAAACTGATGTTTATATTATTTAGGCGTCTACTGGCTGCGAAAACATCATCAGATTTTATCGATACTCATCATAAACTTATATCCGAAACAAGTCTGAAACTAGTTATTGAAATCATCGGCAACGCAAATATAACGATGTAAATCTGACATTATAACATCTGCAGCTGAACTGGGTTACGATGGTATACAAGGGAATGGTACTCTTTGAAGATCTCTTTCTACAACGTAGTTTTACTATACTTTCGTAATATGCAAATGTTTTAGATGTTTTAAAAAATGAATATAAATTTTAACGCCCACAAGAATAACACAGAACGATAATATCAATAGAAATATTTTAGCACCTTCCTTTTTATTTCAAGTATTACGTAAACCTTGTTCACTCTTTTGGCCATAGTTCGAATCTTTGTTCGATTGATTTATAGAAACTACAAAATTAATATGAATTGTTTGAAATACAAATATTTTATTAAAACACGACACAAACTTTTTATAACTGCCTTTGGAAATTGCTCTTAACATTAAACTTAGTAAAGACCGGTAGTATCAAGCTTTTAAGCAAGAAAATTGTCTCCGAAATATGTATTGCTACATCTGCTCTTTAAGAATTGAAGATTTTAATTACTTGTGGAACTTATCATAAATATTCTTTAAAATTCGACACTTTACTGCAACCCATACACACACACACACACACACACACACACACACACACACACACATATATATATATATATATATATATATATATATATATATATGTGTGTGTATATATGCACGTACCTGTTTAATGTTGCATTTTTTCAATGAAACACTACCAATATGGAAGTCACACGTGCATACATGCGTGAAATATTCAGCATGAACCATAATCTCTTTAATTAAAAGTTTGTCTTGGCATAAATAGTAATACAAATATAGACCTTTTTTTTTAAATCTCCTATAAATCGACCGAATCCGACCCAGGCTTAAGTAGGTAATGATTAAGATATGAAATGTCCAATGAATTTGGACATTTCATATCTTAATCATTACCTACTTAAGCCTGGGTCGGCGTCTTTCGAAACATCTCCGTCCATTCCTCTGACTTCGTAAATGTCTGACCTTCTTCGAGCTCCTATTATTGAAAATATTTCTCATTGACTCAGAATGCAGTTTATGTTTTAAAAGTGCGATAAGCCGGCGAAGATCTTATGTTCAAAAGACAGCTAAATGGGCAAGATTTACAATTCAAGTATTACCACGGTGTAATTCAAATATAAAATGTATAAAATATAAAATGCAGCGAGGTTCGAAATTTGCAAGATAAGGTATTAAATAACAAATATAACACAGTTGCAGTGGCCATAATGCGAAGCCACTAGCTGTCTTGAAGAAGCTAACTGGCTAGTTCTTATCCCAAACCATGCACTAACTGTAAACGTTTTATATAAACGGTTTACAATGCAAACACTTAAAATGTTTTGAGAATATAAAACCAGCATCTTTTTTTTTTGTCGATGTCAATTTTTATTCAGTAGCCGATATTTGTCACTTTCGACGTCCTTAGAATACAGCCATTTTATATTGTTGCTATTCAAAACCCTTGAATATTTTTTTTATATACGCAGGTATCATAGTGTAGTTTTCAAATGTTATAACGCAGTTTTCAAATAACAACAGATACCATTTGATAGGAATTATTTGAAAGTAAATAGGGAAAAACTAAGAAAATATAATTTTCTTTAAGTTTTCTGAATCAATAAATGTTTTAATTATGGATATCGAATATGTGACACTAACTATACAAGCAATAGACAGTTACTTACGAAGTGATTTGAACCCTTGATATAATTTTGCTCAATGCTGAAACAAAGTAGCAAAGAGCGCCGTAGAAGCCACAAGATTTTATTGCATTTTTCTTTAATTAACGTTAAAAGTAAATAAAAAAAGCAAATGAATTTCCGATGAACCGAATATAATCCGACTCCATTTTTACGAACACAGCGAACAGATACGATAAAAATAAGAAATAAAAGAAACATGTTTAGAATGAACCGTTATTCTTCTAATATTAATCTTTATACGGTGCCCTAAATATTATATTTCCATTGTTCTTTCACCTCTCGTGTACTTTCTACTAAGAGTAATAAAGTCGTTTGTCTTAAGAATTGGCAAAAATGTGATTTATAAAATTTAAAACAATCTTTTTCTTTAATATTTAAATTTCTTCTTTTTTCATCTTTTTTTAAATACGTGCAGAAAAGATTGTATGCAATAGACAACTCGAAGTCACTTCAAGTCAATTACTAGACAGGCATTATAAACATTTAACCAGTATCATGGAGATAAATATAGGGCATTATTCCACTTTAATTTGTTGTTTTTAGAACTAAAAATAAACAACAAATTAAGGAAAAGGATCAAATAATCATCCTACGACTGCCCACTGCAGGAAGTAGAATTTCGTTCGAGCCATTTCTTCAATTCAGTGCTCAACCTACTGTATATGAACATATTTTTTTAATATGTGACTTAACAAATAATTATTATTTGTCGATATTATAAAATAGAAACAATGAGTCCTGACTTGAGTGTGAGTAAAACGAATGTTGTTATACACGTACATGTTTTAGTCTTGTGACCCTTTACAGCAGGTAATGTATTTTGACACATTTTGTATGCTCGGAGACTAGGATACGTAAATTATTTAAGTAAAGGATTACTTTATTTGCATTTTCCGTTATTGCAAGGAAACAAATTACGAGTACATCTTAAACTACTCAATAAACATTTTAAATGTTGTTTCTAAATTACACGGCTCATTTTTCTTGTAACGATATTTATTTCGTTATTTTTAAATTTATTTTCACATATTTATTATTTTTATTTTTAATGAATTTATTTTCACATATTTATTATTATTATTTTTAAAATAAATTATTTTTACTGGAGTTATGTGCAATTATGTTATAAATTAAAATTTTAATTAGTAATACCTTTTTACTAACAACCGGTTTTTATATTCAAGGGTTGGCTATGTTCATAAAATGCTAATATTCTTATGATTTCGAATTATAAACATTGTGTTCATATTAAGGTAAGGTAATATAGAGATAGAGGTAAATATTTTCATTATTTCAAAATACACTTTTATCACGAATCTCAAATGAATTTGTTTCTATAATGTTTTATATACGTAATCCCGAAATAATTTGATCACCGTATTGGACAATTATGGTTTATTTTCGTTATTGTAGATTTACTTTTCTATCATTCTTGCGCTCGTCAGCCGAGTCATACATGGGTGAAAGTTAACCATCACCTTTCCTTTGTAAATCATTTGCCGTTAATTTTAAGTTTTTTTTTTAAACTAAAATTAAATAAGCATTAGCCTTTAAAGTTAACAATTACGTTTCTTTTGTATACAATTTGGCTAAATTCATCAAATAGCCAAGATTTAGGTTAAAGATAACTCGTTTCTTGTTCGAAAGTAAGAAGTCAATTTTATCTTTCAATAGTGGTATTGGCGGCTTTCAACAGCAAATGTCATCATTCATATATTTTTAAAATTCTTAGACATAAACGTCACGTCAAGTCTAGTGATAGATTCAAGATCAAATTTTATATTTATGAAACCAGAAAAAACACTTCTTTTCTTCTAATAAATTCTCATGACCTGATATAATAATTTGTGCATCACATTTGAAAATATTAGATGTCAAAGCTACAAAATTTCAAAATAGTTTATAATTAAATTGAAAATATATAGAAATTTCCTGTCTTTATTGGTAATAAACTTAGAATCAGTTAAATAGATTCATTAGTACCTACAATTTACTCATTTTATTCATGAAGATTGTCGGAGAAACATAGCAGAAGGCTTGAAGTTCGAATGTTGGTTATTAAAAGTCACGGTTTGGCATCAAGTATTATTTTCATGTTGGTGTCATTATCTAAAACTACATTCGCCCGGAAACCTGAAAAAACCGTTTTTATTTAAAAAAATAATGGAAATGTTACCAGTGAAAACCACTTTGAAATCAAACATGGTGCCACATTCTCATTATCAGTTTTGTAGACTTGTCATAAAGGCCTTTAATCTACTAGTCCCATTCACGCCACCAATTATCAAAGGCGTCTGACATATTCATCTCATTCACGCTACCAATCATCAAAGGCGTCTGACCTATTCCTCCCGTTCACGCCACCAATCACCAAAGGAGTACCCTGTGGTGCCACTTTTCCGTAGAAATGATAAATTATTCTCTTCTAAAATTAAAAAAAAATTTTTTTTACTTACATACAACAACTAAAGTCTTATCATTCATATTGGTTGCATCTAATCATAATTTTTTAAATTCTTTTAATTTATTTCTGGAAATAATTAACATTAAGCATGTCTGCAAAACTAACTTTAGTATAAAAATTAAACTTTGTTAAAATGTAATAAATATGGCTGCTTCAAAAATTGTAATTGGCTACTATATAGAGCAGTTTTCAGAGAAAACAACGAAGTTAAATATGGCTGATGCAAAAGTGTTTTTTTTTTGGTCAAGACATATAGCCGAGAGTAAATATTTGAAAAACGTGAAAATTCCGAACAACCGAATTCTGTAGCGAGTATTAGAAATAAAAATGTTCGAGTAAATTTTCTGAACGATATTACATTATTATTAAAAACTCTGAAAATGAACCCATGTACAATACTTTCCACGTACAATACTTGACTATGCAAAAAGAAGTCACAATTATCAATAAAGAATTATACTTTTGAGAATTCTTTTAAAGTAAATGTATTTGTAATATGTGCCAATATCATTTAAAACTCAATCAGTTTACTACTGGTTGACCTACAAACTAATATGTAAAATTAACATGAATTGTAATTGAAGATACAATTTACCTAATTCCATACTTAAGTGGTCTTTAGATATCTATCAACTTTGTGTCTACTTAAGGCTTTCGTCTGTAGTCCAAAACTGATAGAAATTATGAATATAAATTGTTCGCTTAAATGTAATTTTCAAGTTGACGACACGAATTCTACATATACAAATGTTACAAAATATTAGATCGCTTAGATGACTTTTTTAAAACAGGGTGTTATTTTCCTCATATTCGGTTTGTCAATTATATTGTTGAGTTGGACTAAGAATAGATAGATAATTAAGTAATCTATAATGCTTCCTTAAAATATATTAAACTATGTAATTAAAATTTTCTTCTACTCATTTTCACCGACATTATCATCTCATTTAATATTTCTTGCATACTCGTATATCCATATTTGCCTCAGGCTGCTTGCGTAGAGTAGATAACTTTTTAGGATTTCATGCCAGTTCCCAAAAATATTTAAGTAAGATTTTTATGTATTTGTCTTAAATTAAAGTCAGAAAATACGTTAAATTTTTCAGGATTTTTTTTCATAAATATCAGATATTTCAAGCGATTGAAACAAAAGACGTGAAATCTTTCTGTGTCCATATTGAATGCGGCACTTAATGGCCCGATACAAAATGTGATAAAAGCAATTGGAAATATTTTCAAATATAATTTTTATCAATAACAAGCTTTCTACACGTCACGAAATTCTAAACTTAATATCTTCTTAACTCTTTATGATTATACTTATTGTTTGAATATATTATATACTTATTGTTTTATCGACAAATGTGCGACAAGTAAACCACTCAATGACGGTTAAAAAGGCAAGCGAAGAAAGGAAACTTAAATGAGATTATTGCAATAATACTTTAGGGAAATTAAACTTTGCATATAGACCTAAGTAGGCCGTGTTCTGATATAACCATCTTTCCGGTATAACCATCTTTTATTATTTCTGCCCAGAATATATTGCTTCTTTCCCTTTTCGTCTCTCTTTTAACAGAGTGATAAACCTATCAATGAACGTGATACTTTTAACACTTCGCTGTTTTTGAATGCCCATTTTCCATTTGAACGTGTTATGCGTTGATGTTTAAATTTAATAAATAGGATATCAAGGTATATTGTGAAAACTAATTATGTGAAAACTGTAAACTGTAACTGAAAAAGAAGGGAAAGAAAGCTGGAGTTACTTTGTAAAATAAATATTTAAATAGTTAAAATAAAGACCTTGAAATTTTCTTAGCTCTGGCGTCACTTCATCGAGATTAAAGTAGGTTGAATTAGTTTTAGAACGCTATAAATATTTTATGGCTTATTTTATTTTTGTCGTAAATTGTTATCAATTTGTATGTGGCTACAAAAAAATATTTTAATGTGAGTTATTGGATTTGACGACGGTGATGATTAACAATAAATATTATTAATGGAAACATAAGTTAGATGTAACCTTCACCAAACACTTGACATTAATTCAATAGTGGGTAGAAGCTTTTGTAATAGAACCTTGCACAAAAATACATATCAAAAAGTAGATCATACGCGATTATTTTACAATGACAAATTTATTTAAAATAAAAGATTTACACAAAATATTTTTTGTATTTCTGAAGTCTTTTTCAACTACTTTCTCTTTAAATGTGTAACTTCATACTACATACTTAAGAAATAGAAAAAAAATGTAATCACAAAAAAATTAAATGCGAGCAAAAGAATTTAAAATGTATTTAAAAGATGATATATTACTCATTATAAGCTATAGGAAAACCCCTAATTATATCTATCTTCAAAATAGATCTTTAAAGCTTTGAGAGGAATATCGGTTTGTGGAACTTCGTCGATTGAAATAAAGTTTTCTTTAGAGATAATAATTTCGTTTCTCGTCTTTCGTTTCTCGGTTTATGATACCATGCTTTATACTTAACTTCTAAACGCTTTGTTTTTCAATAGAAATAATTATATTATTTCGACTGTCTGCCTTGGCTCGATCCACTTCTAGTACCTTAATGCTAACATTTTGGCCTATTTTTGCAACTGAAAATTTAGCATTAGGACGCTTCAAC
Source organism: Druceiella hillmani (assembly GCA_039881145.1). Lineage (NCBI taxonomy): Eukaryota > Metazoa > Arthropoda > Insecta > Lepidoptera > Hepialidae > Druceiella > Druceiella hillmani. The sequence goes on along the minus strand of JAYKKI010000033.1, from coordinate 19,512,362 downwards.
ATCGGCTTGCTGTTCCAGTGACTGTCTAGCATAATCTCGAATCTCCTGATTTTTTTTGTAGATATATCAATAGTCGCATTGATCATATCTGCAGCAGGTAGTTGATCTTCATTAATCTTACTTGTGACGTTCTGCGTATCCAACGCTCCAGATTCAATCATGGCAAAATGAGTAACAATTTGCGAATTTCTTGTATGGTCAATGTTTTCATCGGTATGCTTTGAGTCAGTAACAACACCGTTATTTTTGGGTTTATATTGATAACCCGATTGGTCTTCCAAATTCGACTCACGATCAACATCACTTGTTATTTCTGATAATATATTTATTTATTTATCACCCTTTATGGCGGACTTGTTGCTGCATGAGCAATCTTTTCCAGTCAACCATAACGATTGATATTGAAATTTAGTTAAACAAACTATTGACATGATTTGGGATAGGAAAGACAGGAAAGGACAAGGGCACAAAGGAAAAGGTTTTACTAAAATCAGGACTTTTTCACTCGATCTTTGTAAATATTTAGGGACATGATGTTTAGGTATAAGTAGGCTGAGTGAACTTTTAGATCGTAGCCCAAGATCGTGAGCAGACAAATCTTTAAATTTGCCATTAAGATAATTTGGGCTATGAGGATTTTTAATATGTTAAAAAGAAGTGTAAGTATATTAAGAAGCTTCAGCCATTTGAGAAGTGACCTGTATTCAGGAATATGATCAAATTTTCAGAGGCCGAAGATATACCGGATGCACAAATTTTGAAGACGTTCCAACTTGTACAAATATTCTTCATTAAGATCAGAATAGCATACATCTCCATAATCAATTAATGGTAATAAGATTGTTTGACAAAGATAGATTTTCGTTTCAATCGGTAGAAAATTTTGAAGACCTTCCAAAGAGTATATCCTGTTGAAAACAGGACGACTAACGTCATTTAGTAGAGGGCGCCAATTAAGATTTTGATCGATTAGTAGGCCCAGGTTTTTAACAGTACATGATATTATTGTACTATTATATATGATATTATTAGTATATATATAGACGTATATGATATTATTGTACTATTTAGTACTAATTTCGGTAAACTAGGTAGGTTTACTTTAAATGTCCGTCCTTGACTACCAATTATGATAGGTTGTGCCTTACTTGGGTTAACCAAAAGACCCATTTCATGAACCCACTGACCAATTGAAACGAGATCTCGAAGTTCGAGTGCGCATAGATTTGTAAGTCATCAGCATATATATGATAATTGCTAGAAATATTTATAATATCGTCAATAAATACTGAAAAAAAAAGATAGGAGATAGAACTCCACCTTGAGGTACATCAGCTGTAATAAGAATCCATTCAGAATAGGTATCTGACAACTTAACACATTGCCTACGTCCATGGAGATAAGAAATAAACCACTCAAGTGAATGTTGGTATATGTTAAGGTATTTCAAGCGGGCAAGAAGAATATCAAAGTCAACAGAGTTGAGCGCACTACTGAAATCAAAAAGTACCAGGACAGTGAATTGTGTGTTATCCATAGCCAAGCATATATCATCAGTAACCTTAACAAGGGCAGTCGAGGTACTGTGACCAGCTTTAAAACCAGATTAATGTGGATTTAGAGACTCATGAACATTGAATAAAGTAACAAGTTGCCATGAACAATACGTTCAAAGACTTTGGATAGAAGCGGTAGATAGGAAGAGAAGACAGTAGTTGCCAAAGATTAGCGTATGTTTTAAAATATTAGCGATGACTGGTGCCACGATATCTATTGTTGGTTTAAGAGCATTAATATTTAAGCCATCAATCCCCATGAATGTCAATTTTATCGCAAGAAGATTATCTTTAAATTCGGACTCACAGATATCCCTTAGCGCAAACTATATTCTTCATACACAGAGAGTGTTCATTCAAGTACCCGCAAGACCTCTGAACAAGTTGGCTTCTTACTTTTGTACGAAGACCCAGGTCAAATTCGAAATCGGGATTTTCTACTTGTGTAACATCATCAACTTAATCACGGCGTATTTTGTTTTTGAGCTAATTTAACATATGAACATGAGACAGACTTCTTTTGTCATACACAGCATAAATTAAACATGCCAAACCTTTCAAAAAATTTACATTCGTTTATCAAAAACATGAGCGTTTGAACGGCTGTATATTCTTTGTATTAGTGAGCCTGTAGACAGGTATGGAATTCGAAGGTTTCTTTTCTTTTGTGTATATGATCTATTTTTTAGGTTTTGACGATCTGTCAGTGAGTGATTCAGTAAGTATTTAAGCTACGAAATTAACGTGTAACAATCTACGACGAAAACGACGTTAAATCTTTCTGAAAATACTAGAGATATAAGACATAAAAGTTTTTAACACATTAGAACCAACATTCCTCCCTTCATACTTTAAACATAAAAATAATCAAACTTCAAACAATGGACCACTTATGTGCAAAGTTTAATATGTGAGGTATTAGCCGCAATTAAATGAGGCAAGGGAAGAATTTAGAGTTTAAGGGTAACGAATTATGAAGAGTACTAACCGTATGTTTCGAATCACATTATATTATAATGATATAATGTAATTGTACAAACACATTATAGCCTATAAAAAGAACGAACCTCTAGGTAGTACAGGTACCTACACAAATTCTATAAAAGTTTACATTCGCAATAACATATAGAATAACATGATTGGAATAACGAGACATCAAGTCAAAAAGTACGTATAAAAAGTTATATTTTTTCAGTTTATGTTGTAGATAGAGCGAGTATGATATTTATGTGAATGGTGAAAATGGTGTATATTATCCAAGTAAACAAATCAGTAACCGAATTCAATTTGATATCATTGCTGTACAAAAATAAATACATTAAATTGCATTATCACAATTTTGACATCTCTCTTGATGACCAGTTCATTTGAAATTAATCAAAAATAAGAATCTCAAAAATAATTAAATTAAATATTATTTGCATATGTTACAAATATGTTACCCCCCGACTTTTGTGGGCGGTAACCATGTAATTAAATTACATTTTCATAACACAGGAAAGCATTTTTATTTACATTCGTATGAAATAGGGTAGTGATGGCATGCAACCATGTCTGTACGTCAAAATAATTATAATTATTATTATGTATATACCGATGATATTTTAAACACTACAGTTGTCAAACATTCTATGCACCTACCAATTTTAAATAATATGTATCCCTCTCTCATTATATCATATTAATATCAATATAACTGAGTCCGTGAAACCTCTAAATTATCAGAAATGGCTCCGATTTAGTGTAATTTTTTTTGTTCATAATTATTTGTTTTATAGGAAATTAGGAAAAATCGGCCAAAATTTTGGTTTTTTTCAATAATTTTCCAAAGTTTTTGTAACACATTTGAGTTTTCATGGAAAAATAAAAATTAATGGAGATATGATTATAATTAACATGTAAATGTAAATTTTTCACCAGTAAAGAGAACCACCTCTTTACTGGTCACAATTATTTATAATATCCAGCTGTATATGTCCACAGCTGGACAATGCGAACTACCCTTTCGAGACCTGAATGTGCCTCCGCAACCCGCTTTCGAAGAACAAAAGATAATTTTTTAAACATTATTCGTGGCTCCATCATTTTTGGTTCCTGAAAAATGTGCTTTGTGTCCAATTCCATTCTTTAGGTGTAAAGGGTTATTTCTCAACAGCGACGCTTAATTAAATCTTCTTAACGGATGTTTCGCATTGCAAATAAACCTTTCTAATGTGCTATTTGCCATTTTGATATGTTGGTATGTTGTCTTATATCGAAGAGGATGGATGAATGGTTTTATTTTTAAAATCGAGATAACATAATTAATTGTATCATTTTTATTTGTGGATATTTTTAATCTTTATAGTGCAAGAATTTTCTTGACATCACTTTTAAATAGGTTTTATTCATTCTAATTAGCAGTCATAAAATTTGCATCGGCTTCAAGTACAGGTCTAGTATCATTAAAAGTTCTAACGTATTGATTTTACCCATTCTACAGAACGCAAACGTAGCATATTGTGGGAGGACATGAAGAATAAAATATGCTCTTTGAGAGGTCTTCACTGAAGATACAATTTGTCTTATTATACAAATTTTATCTTCAGTGAATCCTCTGTATCAATTGATAATAATGAATTTATATCGAAATTTATCATTAAAAGGAGTTCATTTAATATCAAAAATCTCAAATAGTTTATCTCGTAAGAAGGAGGTAATGTGTTAGTAAATAATTATTTTCATGAAAAAATTGATCGCATGTTTGTGTGTTAGATCAATTGGTTATTCTTTACGACTAAATATAATATAATGTTGAAAGCAAATAAGCTCGTCTTAAGTGATGCAGTGTAACATTGGGTTGAACTAAAATATATAGAAAAGATAGAACTAATAGTAAATGAAGCTAGAGTAGTTTAATTTACATCAGGTATAGCTGGAATTAAAATTTAACGAGCAATGACGTTACTCCAAAAAATTATATAAATTTCTAGATATTATTCTAAAAATTAAATTTAATTTAAAAATAATGTCTCAACTGTATTTTTATTTATTTTTTTTTATTTATGATCCCGTCACATGAATTTTAACCAAATACAGTCGTTGGTAAACGTCAATCGGAAAAACTAATTCATATATAAACTATAGTTCGTATTTAGATCTTCTCGAAGAGAGATCTCGTCCTTGAATAGTGTTTTTCATTACTTATATTAAAAGAAAAACATCTTATAAAAGAGCAACACATATAAAAATATATACATAGGGCACATATTTTACCTTTAAGTTATACATAAATTTGCTTTTGAATTAGCCATATGATTTGCGAATTAAATTTCATGAAAAATTTCAAATAGGTTAATAAAACACATTGCGATCTACTATAAATAAAAAGTTATCAAGTTAGTTTATTTTTTAAATTTAATTTTTATTTGTAAAAATCAAATTCACCATATATGTTAATCATTGCATTAAAATATACGCATATTATATGTGTAATTTCTCATTTAAATGTTTATGAAATTGAAATTAAGCTGATTAAGATGGCACATGTGTCATGGCATAGAAGTTGGAATATAGTTTAGGATGTGACAAGAGAAAATACTTTAACTGAAGGTTATAGAATATTTTTATGTTTTTTTTAGCAATATGTTATTGAGCCAAATTTGTTCATCTAAGAATCTAACTCAGATTGTAATTAGCATTTTTTGTGTCAAATTTTATCCAAATCGAATGATAAATTTGTCTTCCAGAGCGTCCACAAATTTCCCATACAGGTATCACAAAAAAGACATCTAATATAAGTGCTTTTGTATATTAAAATGAGTAGAAAACGTTAGAAAAATATCTAGTATCTAGATACCACGGCAGACAATATAAAATACATCAAAATTCAAATGTCAATCTCTTCGTATTTGGGAAAAATTTTACCTATATTAGATTAAAGTCAACAATAATCAAAAACTGTTAGTTCATCTCACATAGCAACAACGTTTGTAAACTAATCAACGAAATTGATATATTTAGGGTAATTATAGCCATTTTAAATGCCCATGAAGTGGCAATAGCCCTCATTGAAAAATAAGACGTCGAGGCCAAATAAGTGATGACCAGAAGACTTCGCCCCTCCCATAGCGTAGAAAGAATCATTCAGGATCTTAAGGAGAAAGGACTATATAAGCTTGGAGTGAAAACTACAATAAAACAAAAAATAATACCACCATATCACCTTAATTATTCTCATTATTTTTATTAATTAAAGATATGTGATTGCCGTTGTGTATATTTACAATCCATCACAACAAAAATATTGTAAGCATTAAAAATATAATGCATTAAGTAAATAAGATAGAATAATTATTTAAATTACTTTAACACGAGGTAAGTGTTACCAAGCACTTGGACATGGGCAGAAATATTGCATGAGAGACTTCGTATTTATTAAGGGTGCATATAAACATTCTACAAATTAATGCCAATCACCAAATACCAGAAAGCAAAATATGCTAACTGTAGATAGAGATGAGCACCCAGAAGATTAAGAAGAGGGTTAATTTTCAAGGAGGGACAAACAATTCAATTCCACAAGGAATAAACACGAGGCGATTAGCATTAAAAAAAATTTGTTGCAAAATTTAGGAAAAAAATTTAAAGTGTTATCATTCCTGCATTATATGTGCAAGTTGCAAAAAAATATAAAAGGCTCGTAACGACAAAATCTAATGATAGAAGTAAATGAGTAAGACCTTTTCTCTCCTTTTCCGAAGACTTAAGAAGTAAGAAGAATCAATAAACAAGCTTCAAAGTGAAATTTGTTCAAAGTGAAAACAACAAAGAAGAACTGAAAATAAGACACTCATCTAAAAAAAAAGAGCAAGCATCTTAAAAAAATCAAAGATGGAATGCGAACAGCTTCCTACGACATAAATGAGATCCGGATATCTTTTTTAAAAACGAAAATGTGTATTTGCCTTTTGTATGAAACGGATTTAATTAAGAGTTCAAAAGTAAAATTAAGGGACTGCGCATACACTTTACATAAGGGACTGCGCAAACATCCTGAAAATACGTCTAGGGATGATTCAGCCATATTAATGAGAATCTGTAATCCTACACCGTCGTAAGATTGAAAACAGGAACTGACCATCCGAAATTACTGCAATACAGATCCAAGTCAAAAATTGGAAGTTAAAAGTGTCTATAACATTTCTTGTCTACCTAATGGTTGCATCTTCATCTAGGATTACAATAGATTCTTCAAGGCAAGAACTTACAAAAATGAACTTATTGCGGATCAAGATTGATATCGAGCAAAGGCAACGAAGTTCACCTGGTAGGGAAAAAATATAAATGTGAATTCTGATCGCCCGGTTCGCCTATACACTGATCCTTAAACTCCAAAGAAATCCGAATCTAATAGGTGTTGTGTCATTAAAAGGATATATAGAAAGTTTATTTATATTGACGGTAGTTCATGTATCATCGAATCATACCTAGTATGTCATATCTTCTTATCTATCTCTATGAAAATGATACCAATAGAAAACAAACTAAAACATCAAATGATGAGGATTGATCTGTCAAAACGTCATCGCATATCCTCCACATTTTAGACCGCTTCCACTTAAGGATCTTCATGATTCCGGAACGGCACGATGTGTCTGGTTGTATACGTTTTATACATGATATGTCTGGTTGTATTCTCTTTGAAACTTGTTTCAAGGTATGTTTATAGATTCATATTTTATTCTCAATCAAAATGTCTACATTTCATTGTAGCAACTATTGAAGTTGTCTGTATGTTATTTTGAGAATAAAATATTAACCTATTATCATATCTTGAATCCAATTCAAGAAGTTAAAAACGTGCAAACAGATACATCATGCCGTTGCAGAATCACGAAAACTCTGAAATTAAAGCTGTCCACAATGTGGGGAATATCTTGAGAGATAAATCCTCATAAACTGATGTCCTAGAACCTGGCAAGAGGTCTGTTTTGTAGCAATTCTAATGATAACGAAGATAAATGAACGTCGCTAGTCAGTCAATTTTATACTGGTCGTAATTAAAGTGATGTTTTTAGATGGGTAAAAATCTATCACAAACCATTGATGAAATTGATGTGTCCCTTGAATATTTTATCACCTCTTAATAAAATTGAAAAAAGTCATATAATATAATACAATTTTGTTAATATGAGAACCTAATATTGATTTTACTCCTCGCAAATTTCCGGTCAAGTTTTATTTCAATTGAAAGATGAATTTGACTTCCAAAGGGTTCACAAATTTCACCATAGCATACCAAAGAAAAAAGAAGAACATATCAGTATTCATAGAAATGACATTTTAAATAAAAGCGAGTAGTAAGTGCTAAGGAAATTGACGGAGTTTGGACACCACGATAAATGAAGATAGTGAAATCACCTCGAAACTCAATTGTCCAAATTTCCGTATTTCTGTGAAATTCCAGATAAATTAATCAAATTCAAAGATAAAAAAAATGACCTAAATAAGAAGCCATATTCGCTGAAGTTTGAAATCTAAATCATGGAGTACAGGCAGTTTTCACAATTAAATGAAACTACGTGATGTAGTATTATTCCTACTTTCTGTAAGTTCTTTACCACGACCTAGATTTCGTTGTATTACAACATCTTCAGGTGGGATATTAGCAAAGAATAACTCCTAGGAACAACGAACAGCATTTATATGTTTCAAACACAATAGCGGAAACCGAATCTGTGTGAGTTTTCCCGCTGCTTTTGTTAGAGCGTTTATTATAGGGGAGCGGTGTAGGTTTTATTATATTTCCGAGAGTTATACGATATACCAGTATTTCAGTGAGGATAATAAGTTCAATTGTTGTTATTCTATGAGGTTGTACAATGCAAATGTTCCACTGTACGTAATCAAATTAAATGGAAGTTTAAATGAGCCTGGTTGTACGTTGGTAAGCGTAAATTTGTAACCTCGTCATTTTACTATTTATTGCTTTGGTTTACTTTATTCGCAGTCTAATTTCGTGAAAAATAAATAAAGAAAGAAAATGTAGGTACAGGCCCCTCTTCATAATGACAAGCGCAAAAGTTTGTATCATTGATCAGAAGTCTATTCAATTTCATTCACATTATTAGTTCAAAAGTCTCATTAATGTGAATTTTAAATTTTTTCAAAATTGTTTTCTTTAAAGTTGACAACTTTTATGTTTACCGCGAATATTTTATCATATATTTGATTGTATTTAGTTCAGTTAAAAACTTAAAATTTAACATTTTGATAGTGCCTACATAAAATGCAAATACTTGGAAAGAAATTACATTACCAACTTTTTTCCGTACACCTTTGGCATTTCCAACTTTTTATCTAATTAACACAAAATTAGAAAAGTGTAATATTAAGTACATCTTTATTTTGTTGCTTTTTTTTTTTGGAATGAATATTTTTTGCAGACATACATAAAACAAGAAAATCCTACAATCTAAATTTTGGTCTTAAACGAAGTCAAAACATTTACTTTATTCTTTAAAGCTATAAAAGAAGGAGGCAAGTGCGGACGCATAACTATTCCGCGAATTTTGAAGTAAACCAAATTATTTTAAAGCACAGATAAATACTCGGGTACCTATTTTAAGTTCATTCAGTTTCGTAAATTATTAGAACACAAAAACGTACTTGCGTGTCGCCATTTATTGTAAAACAAATTAAATGACAAAACGGCATTGCTAGTACGGTTTGGCAATAATAACTGTGCTATTGCAGCACATTCAAATCGTGTTTTTCTATACAGTTACGAAAGTTTCGATATTAAATGGTGCTGGTCACCCTTGTGCGCATATGTTAGAATGCGCACATGTTTGGACATTGAGCGAGTTATTGGTAAAACATTGATTCAATAGCAAAGAGATATCATTACTAAGAATTAGTTGAGGAAAAATGTGGTTAATTTTTTTTTATTTTCCATTTATTTGATAACGCACAGATATTACTATTTCCATTTTTTCTAAACGAATGTAACCTCCTGAACGGTAACTAGAACTAAACGATTTCACCCCAAAGGTAATAAAAAACATTTAAAAATCAAAATGAAAAATGGTATATGCAAAGTCAAGCTTTGTAAGCAATAAAACTGTGCTTGTCTCATTAACAAACACTAGCCAGATAACAACAAAATTTAAAAAAAAATATTGAATTATTCTTGCGCTAGTGGAATCGCGTTGTCGATTTGGAGATATTCCTGTATGAGGAATCCAGACAAACAAATCCAGAATCCAGACAAAGTCATCGCTACTAATGATATCACCGTATACAGAAAGGAGAGGAAGTGCGATGATGGGGTAGCGATGTATATATCCTTTACCATAGCATATATAGGAAGGGGCGACGTTACCGTAAGCAAAAATATTCAAAGCTTCCCCTTAATTGGAACCTTCCTGACAAAAAAAAATTCTATATTAGTTACATTGTGAATTTTATCCTAAATGTATGTACATCAATTCTAATTTTTCTTTAACTGGTTATCCATTCCTCGTGAGTTTTATGTTACTCTGACTATATCTATATTTGTTTTAATTTTTATTTAACTGGTTATTCATTCCTCGTGAGTTGTATGTTACTCTGACTATATCTATGTTTTAAATTTCTTTAACTGGTTATCCATTCCTCGTGAGTTTTATGTTATTCTGACTATATCTATATTTGTTTTAATTTTTCTTTAACTGGTTATCAATTCCTCGTGAGTTTTATGTTAATCTTACCATATCTATACATAAATTAAAACAAATTTTTATTTAACTGTTAATACTAAGATAATACACAATTTATGGGTATTATCTTAGTATTAACATATCTAGATTAATTCTAATTTTTCGATAATTGATATTTCACATGTCATATATTTTACATGTCAGTGAAGACCTTTTGATATAATTGCTTTAACACACGGGGATAGGCAACCAGCTTTACACAAATATTTCACAATAACAACCACACAAAAGTATATGGAACTAACTTTACCTAAGTTTAAACTTTGCACTTACATTTAACATTTTTATTGATTTTTAATAAAATTCAAATTCATGTGGTATGCATTTTAGATTGACAAACAATTAAGATTACTTAATTCTGCACCAAAAAGATTACTTTGATAGTCCAACTTTTTTTTCATCGATATAAATTTGGTTTTGGATAATGCTTTTGTAAACATGTTTACACATTGATTAATTGTACTTACATAATTTAATTCTATAAAGTTTTCATGTAGTTTCTCAGTTACAAAGTACTTAATGTCAATATATTTGCAGTTTTCGTGAAACTCACCAGTTGCTATTACACTTATGGCACTTTTTTATCTATATTTAAACACATAGTATTTTGATCGAATTCACTAAGGTCACACAATAACTGCTTCAACCATATTGCATCTTTAGTGGCGCAGGTTGCTACGAACTTAATTTTTTTGGCAAAGAGGGTCACAGTTATTTTTCGCTGACTGAACCAGCTGCGCGAATAACAAAACATTGAACATAATACAAGCAACATTTTCCCGATTGTGTTGGTTTGTTTCTTGACCTACATGCCATGTTGAACAGTATCTCCTTACTTGACGAGAACTTCTTAGCTTCCTGTAGCTGTCTCTCTCATTACTGATGTGCTAATACTTTCGATTCCCCATTTTCTCTGTAGGAAGTATATAAAAACATTCTTTGAGTAGTCATCTGTAAATATCGACAGATATCTCGTTCCACCAAGCGATATGGTTTCCATAGGACCGTAAATGTCCGAGTGTACCAAGTTTAGTACTTTTGTGGTCTTAGAACTTTTTATATCTGAGAGGATCTTATGTTAGTTTGCCTTCCCCATTTATTGTTATTTATTGTACATATTGTTATACCCCGTTACTACCCTTGGAAACTTTTTTTCTACCAATTTTCCAAGGTCTTTATAATTTAGATAACCAAAACGATGGTTCCACAGAAAAACGTCAGATTTATCAGTATCTGATATGAATGAAACATTACTACATGTATTCAATCCGTACATGTTGTTGACTAGACTAGCAGTTGACTAGACTAGCAGTTTTTATTTGTTGTGAAGCAACCCTTGCTATTGAATTTTACTTGGCCACTCTTTTTAATGACATGACTGATCGACAATTGAGTTGTTATTAAATCGGGCACACAAATACATTATTTAATATAATTTTGTTGTGCTGACCTTAACAATCATGGACGTTAAGGCTCACCTAACCAGGACCCATTATTGAAAGCGACTTGCCATTTGCCACTTTTATCAACATAACAGGCGCCCCCGTTGGCGAGCCGCGATGACTATTCGTGCCTGCATGACAAGGATAATCTTGCTTTGTCACGTGCATGGAAGTACTTGTGACTATGTACCATGCCTAGTACCTTTGGTCATACCGGTGAAAGCAGTGACGTGGCTCGTACTCTTTGTTATTTTCTTGGTTCTACATTCGGCTCTTCTGTGAACGAATTTATTACACTTAAAACATCGCAGTACTTTCTGAGGGCCGTCTCTGTACCTTTTGAACATTGTCCCTTTGAAGTTTTTATTTATTCCAAATGTCTTGTTTTCGTTTTCGTTTATTCTGACATCTTGTAGAATTTTTACCATGACTGAATTCGCCCGTATTTTCATGCCCGAGTTCTCGATCGCCATGATTATTGGCTTATAAGATTTCAGTAAACCTGAGAGTAGCAGTGTTACTAACCATTCCCCATCAACCGAAAGTTGTTTATTTTGAAGTTTGTGTGCCGTGCTCATTATTTTATTAACGTAGTCTTCTACATTTTGACATTCCGCAAGAGTTGTCGTACACGAACTTCTTAGCAACCCAGCGCGGCGTGGGAGGCCATTATTTCGAAGGCGCGTGCTAGATAATTCCAGACTGCTTTTGAAGTCAATGCGTCTTGAACAGGAATATAATTTCTCGTGTTGAAGATAAGTTTCTACTGCACGTGGAATATTTATCGCAACACGTTAATTTTTCGATTAATATTAATGAATTGTCTGAAGACAGTTTACCTCTTTTTGATGTTGATGGTTTGACAATTCACGTCTTCGTATGTAATAACAATGTTCCTATAGCTTACTTTGTCTTTTTAAATATTGTGCTATTTCGATGCTAATGCTTCTAGACCCGTAACCTCTTGAATTATTCTTGCGCTGGTGGAACCGCGCGGTTGTTTGTAGATATATTCCTGTATGAGGAATCCGGACTAATAGTCAACGCTATTATTGATATCGCCGTATATAGAAAAGAGAGGGAGTGCAATGATGGAGTTGCGGTTTATATATCCTCTACTATAATTTATGAAGGACGGAGCGAGATTAAAATAAGCAAAAATATTCAACAACAATTTTAGTTACATTTGCGCTCAACCTTGTTAGCTTGATAATTTGTATGTTTATTTTGTCTATGTTCCATCAAATGTGCATTTTAATCATAGATCAGGGACATTTTAGTTACTGATCAGGTCACCTCTGTAGGTGATAAATTTTATAAAACTTATTTAACAAAAAGACTCAAATATGCAAGGTAGGCAATCAAATACACGTTTACATTTGTGAAAGCTAACGATAAGGTTTTTGTTAGATGTAAATGTGTGTTCATAAATCAGTAAGGAATATCTGATTTGTGAAAATACATTGAAATCTAAGGAAAATATTATTGTTAGGTTTCACAAATGTAAATTTGTATTTGAAGGACTAGCTCAGATATTTTGTGACTTCGAGATAAATAATCTTATAAAATATGACTAAGGTTTGGGATATGGTATTTATAGAGAATATTATAATTATTATTCATTAAATGTTTTGATTTATCTAACTATTTATGATAAAAGTAAACCTCAGGAAGAAGTTTGTGAGCCTCACGAAGGTCAAATCTGAACTTAATAGCAATTCAATAAAACGGGTATTTTAAAAATTCTTATCTTTAAACGGTGCTTTTGTTCGTGGACCAGATAAACTCAAACCATTTTCGAATTTTCCCATCGTAGATATCAGTGAATGCGGTATAAGCAAACGCATTGCACGACTCCATATCTTCGCCGCGCGGCGCGGTAGAAACTACGCCGAAGAGATATTGGATGTCCTGTATGCCGTGCTTGTAGGGGAATATAAAGCCACCACCGCTGTCGCCTCGGCAGAGCGCCGTACCTGAAATCAAAATCAAGTTTCATGAAGTACTTGGCCTATAAGAATATTTGGATATTAATAAAATAAACCACCATGCATAAGTCTGCATAAAGATTTCTCAATAAAACATATACATATATATATATATATATAAAGATATATAAACTTTTTATTGCGTCATATGTCTTTATAAAATTAGCGTGTTAGAATTACAATATGTTAGCTGCAAATATACGAATCGATATGATCTATCATGATGCAAGATTTCATGTTTCTAATAGTTTCTCAGAAAATTGCCTGTCACAGACAGACACAAATGGACACGTGAAGGACATCATTAATTTATATATTTTTTGTAATCCGTTTTTATTTTCAGCTACGGAGTTCTAAAAATTAGGTATCAGTAATACCCAAAATAACAAAAGAACCATTAACTAGTGGCTTCTCTGCTCAAGGTAGGTGCTATGGAAGTCGTGAGTATGGGTACGCCTTTCGTCTTGCAAACCAGGAAGTTCGAGCAAATTTGCTTCAGTATGTTAAGTGTCTGCAAGTTAACTATTTAATCAATCTGCGTGCGCGGTCTTTCACCACTAAATTCCACCTCACTACCGGACACTGCACCTTTTACCCGAAGAACTTTGTAGCTATTTTATCGCCATCAAAACTTTAATTTAGCACATTCTGGAAGTCGGATTATTATAAGACAATAATATATTGGAGATTTTAATTTACGCTCGGTTTTTTCCGAGACACTTGTTATAAAAAACGTGATATTCCTCACTACCTTACTTACTAATCGATGGTTGAAGTTTTTATATGACTTCCAGAAGAGCTAGAAACTTCAAATTAACAAATATGCAATAAAAACTCGAAATCTATAACAGCTATGGTTACAAAAATATCGAATAAAGAAATAAATCAGGTATACTTAAATTAATATTCCTTATTATTAGTGTTGTGCGTGAAATTATTTTAGTCGAAATCCTTTTAGCTGTTTTTCAGTGGTGCGTGAAGAAATAAATAGGCTCACACACACATTTCGAAAATACTACTTTGTGTTCTATTACCTTTGTTTACCACAAATATTTTTTCACAAATCCCTTCAATTTCCAAACACTTAGATCAGTCATTTTAAAGATCTTGAAAAGGGTAAGTGTGTTTAGAGGAGCGTACATCCAACGTCAGGTGCATAAAATTTATTCAGAATGAAAACACTGTATCTATACTGGAGGGTGCTAATTCATTCATTTTTTACAGCAAATAATACTTTCGTGAATAATATTTGGATACAATAAAGAATTAAAGTGTTAAACGATTTTATGAACTCACATCTTGCATTGATGTATATCAAAAAATTGTAACTAATAATATATTTAAAAAGCCCAAACCGTTTACAAGCGTATTATATTATCCTAATGTCGATTCTGTTGGTATTAAAAAGGAAATGAAAATGTATTTGTACACAAATTCCCACTTTGACTGTAACAATTGTGAAGCTCGTATAATCTCACAAATCGTCCTTTTGTCCTATACTTTCATTGTGTATAACTAGGATACATTATCTTTGCACACAAATCAATATAGTCAACTACTTCTAAAATAAACTAAAATAAAACAGGGAAAGAAATTATCCTTTAAACAATTTAAATCATTCAGCTTATTTTTAAACATTTTTTGATAAAATATATTGGAATTAAAACAAATTCTGAATTTTCAATTTTCTTACATAAAAAAGTCTACGCGTTTTTTTATTAAGTTATTTTTATTTCATCACTTGCATTATATTTGAATCGTGACCAAAGAAAAGCCTATGATAAATAAATAGAAAATTATTAGGTACTATTAATACACGATGTAAATTAACAGTCATCGCATGTATTACAGATGCAAGCACATACCTAAAGACGATGGTAGTATTTTGTCATGTCAGTATTATGACTGTTTAGTATTCATAATATCTAAATAAATCATGATCGGCAAACATCAAAAGCAATATATGTATATATATATATATATATATATATATATATATATATATGTATGTATGTATATATATGTATATATATATATATATATATATATATATATATATATACATATATATATATATATACATATATATATATATATATATATATACATACGGGAATATTCCTCAATCTGTGACCGAAATTGAAAAGGATACGAGTATTTTCTATAAACTGAAATTATGGTTAAATTCAATACATTGATAGGTATAATACTCTAGCAAAGTTCTATAAGAATGTGGCTGCTTTTATCGCAGTTTTTTTACGGTTAACTTCTTAAAGAGGAACTTGGTATTTGGTTTGCTATAAGAAAGTTCCCCTTTTTTATATGATTTAAAATTACCATAAAAAGTGTTCTCTTTGTAGTTACGCTAATCTCACGTGCAGTGTGCCCAAAGAACATAACATATAACCATATAGTTTCACGATGAACCAAGAGCAGAAAAAGTTAAAATAAAATGCAACAATTGAAAATAAAATCTATCCTTACCATTTGTGTATCCTCCACAAATTTTGTCAGGGGTGATATGAGGCCTGAAGCTCATCGGAGAACCATTGAAGCAATCAGTGAAGATGACGTATGGCAGTCACATATTGTAGTAACAGCGATACTCTCTCGTTTTCGGTCAGACCCCACCCTGCCACCTGTTAATAATTTACCTTTTATTAATTTAAATTCACATACATATATATATATATATATATATATATATATATATATATATATATATATATATATATATATTTATATATATATAAAGATATACTTCAAGGAAATTCATAAATTTGTAGATGGTAACAGTAAAGCGAGGATCATAAAATCTCAAATCTTAAATGTTTAATTACAAAATATTTTCAAATGTTTGACTAGATTTTACTTGATTATTCAAATAATGGATCATAGGTTTAATTTATTAAATAACAATATCCACTGATTTTATATATATGCGGATAGTCTTTCTGTTAGATGACCAGTTTTGTTATGCACGATTTTACAGAATCGATATTATATAGCCGGAGATAACCCAATCCTTGCTTTCAGAAACTTACAAAGTTTTCAAAGGTCTTCCGTTTAGGTTCTTACCACGACCATTTGTGTTAATAGAGGAAATAATATTTTCACTCCGATCCAATAATTCTTGGTCATCATAATTGTTCTTTATATTCTTTGGGTGTCTACTAATGATATATTTGTACATATCATAAAGGCAAATCGAGACTCATGTCACATTTATATGCATAAAAATTGCAAAACTTGTTATGCAGGTCATTGAAAATTGCTCATAAATTTAAAATTAAAAATGAAACATTGTAACCTCTGCAGCAGAACGGTGCAGAGATTGAGGAAAAGGTGAACGGAATTTTATGGTGATGCAAAACGCAAATGGCTTTATAAATGACTGAAAGTGGATAGTTGTGACGTACGCAAAAACAAGGTTTTTTATTTCGCGGATAAATTTTGAAAATGTTGATCAAATTAATTCTAACTGCATCTGGATTTAAGGTACTGTACATCCTTATTGGTATCGGTTCGAGAATTTATAACGTTGGGTTAGAAATAATATAAAAATTAATGGATAAGATTAGAAAATATATACATGGAAACTAAACATAACACACACCTTTCCAAACTGCCCTTTGAGCTCGTACTTAAGATTAAAGTCGATACAGACAGGTAGTATAAAGCTGTTAAAGACAAAAGTTCGTTCCAATATCAGTATGGCAATATCTCCTACGTACGAATTGATACTGCCTTTATAGTTGTCAGGAACTTCTATTTTTGTTACCTGCAAAAGAAATACATCGCGCTCATAAATTAATTCTTACTATACCTCATCTGTACAGTCTAAAAACTTATCGTAGGATTGTAAAAATAATATATTAATTATATATATATATATATATATATATATGTAAATATGTCATATGTGTGTGAATATTCACACACATAATAGTTTGGTGTTTTTTATTCTATTTTTCTTAACAATATTGTAATAACAATATAGTTAACAATATAATTGCAATATAATTATAATATAATTGCATTTCTTCAGGACAAGTGGCACCTCGGGACTTATTTGTCAGATTATCCTTTCCGTTAATGGAAGGATCGTCATTTATTTTATGTTACCTCAAAGAAAATACTCAATTTAATTCAAGTACGGAGAGTTCACCACGTTATCAACCGTAGATATTGTTTATTTAAGTACCCTCGAAATTGCCTTGTAAAATGAGTTGGATAGCCATCGAGTTGCACCACATATGTCACATTGGTAATGAGGTATTTCCGATTATTTATTATTTTACTGTAAAAGTTGCAAAAACGTCTCGTTGTTTCTCTGAAGCTCTGAAGCAGTCCACATTTTAATCTGAACTGCTCCTGTATACCTGTTGTTTTCTTAACATTTATGTTATATATACTATGCTGTGAACATGAAATGCAAATATGGTCTCATTCGTTTAAATTTTGTGCGCGTTGATAATGGTACGAATGGAAGTCACGCTTTCCAAAATCTTCCATGCAATATGTTTGGGAATGCCATATATCTTAACGCCAAAAGTCGCCGGCTTAACCTCATTCAAAATATCTTCTTCAATTCCTGTCATTTCATAAATGTTTCATCATCCTTGAGCTACTCTAGTTCCAGCAAATGTTCTTTGCTCGTATGTTTTGAAAAGAGCATTATGTTGACAAAGGTGTTAAGGAAGTCGGTTATATGGACAGCAAGGGCAAGTCGAGTATTACCACGGTGTAAACGTATTGATAATGCATATCCGCGATGCAGTTATTTTGAAAGGTTGACAGACAAGCTGTTTGGTAACAAATAACACAGTTGCAGTCATGAAGAAAGCGAATCGTAAGCAACTGGTTGTCTTGACTAAGCTAACTACTTATGAACTCCCACCGAACCCCGGGCTTACATAGTAAACGGATTTGCGATTTAAATACCTTAATTGGTATTTAAATACTCTTTTGTCTTAATGTCGATGTTAATTATATTTATTGATACATGTATTTCAAAGTGCTTTAGATAGAGCAGTAATATAATGTCACTATCCAAAAATTATGAATAAATCTTCGTTTAACACATGGATGTTATAACACAGTTCTGTAGATCGAGAAACCGTTTAATAGAAGTAGTTTATAAGTTATATGTTTTAATAGAAATAAACCTAAAATTTGTTACTTAGTTTTGACTTGAATAAAACATAGGCATTTGTAAAAGAGGTTGCCACGTTTTATATAAAAAATATTTCTTGAGATGTTGTAAAAAACGTTTCTATTTATTTACAATTTATGTGCGTTTTTTTGTATTTGCATTATATATATATATATATATATATATATATATATATATATATATATATATACATATATATATATATATATATATATATATATATATATATACATATATATATATATATATATATATATATATATATATATTTGTTATGCATTTATTTGGAAACTAATTATGCCCCAGTTTAGCGTAATAACCAAATAAAAATCGCGTTATGATATTTACTTTGTTACAATTTTTATTTTGTCTACCATATAAAGAAAACTCCGATTTTGATTTTTTTTTTTCATTTTCAATTGGCCAAGCGATTTCAATTTCATTCGAGAATGGATCGATTTATTATGAACCGCTTAACAATTGAACATTTTCAAACAAACATTGGGCCCATTATAACCTTTCAATATATTATTTATATAATCATTCTGGAAATCATTTGTTTGAGATACCTGCTTTTGAAAGCACAATATATCGATATATCGTTTTTATACAAACATATACAAAACAATATCCCATAACCCCATTCTATGTAAAAGGCAAAAACATTAATATAACAAACATAAAAATAGCCTTGTAGTTTTATTGGTTTATTGGTTGATTTTAGTTTTAATATTTATTATCAACGTACATTGATCTTCTGTACCAACGTTTCATCGTCCCTTGAGCCTTCCCACTTACGGTATATCTTGCCAGCAGCCACAGCAAAACGTGCTGCTGGATGCGGGCCAACTCCATCTCGATAGACACAGTGAGCGGCTGAAAAAAGAAAAAGTGAAAGAAGCAGGTTCAGAATCATGTCATTATGTTCAAATACATAAATTTTCCGATGATTTATATATATATATATATATATATATATATATATGTATATATATATATATACATTAATATATATATATATATATATATATATATATATATATATATATATATATATATATATAAATTATTAATTTAAGCATGCTATGAACAAAACCTACTATAATTACTGACTAATTATCTTTTATGTCTCTTTAAGGTACTTATACTATTATAGTCATTCGGTCCTTATTATGATAATTTACTTAATAAATTGCCAACAAGTCTGGGATTACAATTTCCAGAATATATTACAGAGTACAAATTACAGAGAACACGAGACGTTTACACCGGTTTGACACAGTTACGGTCATGGAGTCGCCAACCTCACATATGGAAAATTTGGCACAAGAGATAGTGTGTAAAATTCTACAACTATCAGGTTGATATTAACCACCAGGGTGAAATAGTCATTTGTCTGGTTAATTTCTACAAATGTAAAATCTGGTACAAATCAGGGC
Source organism: Druceiella hillmani (assembly GCA_039881145.1). NCBI lineage: Eukaryota > Metazoa > Arthropoda > Insecta > Lepidoptera > Hepialidae > Druceiella > Druceiella hillmani. Next base: position 19,492,020 of record JAYKKI010000033.1, on the reverse strand, counting down.
AAACTGCGCTGTCTCGTTATAGAGAATAAGTAAAATTTTTTTCAATTATCAATTTCATTAAATGGTTTCTTTTATCTGTAGAGAAAAAAACCTAATACCAATTAGTGATGTTGACTAATTTTTCTTTATAGTTAATGAAAAAATCTTCAGTACAGTTCCAAAAACTGTGGGGTATTGAATTAATTTTTTATTGTAAAGGTGGTGATTCCACAAATGTTTTCTGCATTAACTTTTGTTTTTTTTGTATGTCATACACATGGAACTTTTAATATCTGGAAACAATATTGTTCACAAACGTAGTAGGTTTCTCATCACACAACTTCAAAAGCTTTTTACAGCACAGCTTTCCAAATGCCTCTAGTTCTGAAGCACATTCGGAAGTTATTTTGTGGTGACTTTTGACATGTTTATATAGTCACCGACAAATGTGTTTGTGGTATCGTTAAAGAAGTTAGTTAATTCTGCAATGTTAACAATTTTCACTCGAGCAACTTTCAATATAATTTTCTCGACTTTGGTAACTTATTTATATTGAAGGAAAAACCTGTCACTGAAATGAACTAAAGAAGCTTCATGACATATTTTTTATGATATACTGTCGTTTTCATCCTGTTTTGTTAATAATCGATATTTCGATACCAATAGGTAATTGGGAACTTACAGAATCATACAACTTTATAGTAAAGATAAATGCAAATATTCCTATTCAGAACATTTGTTATCTACTAAGTGGGCTCAGTATTTATCAGATAGAAAAAATAAAAGGAGAAGAAAAATGTAATATTTTTTATTTTACCATGACCGTTCGACACCTATTGAATATCAACATATTTCTGGTTAGCTGAAAGAGATTGCTATCGCAGCAATAAGTCCGCCATATGTATCAAATATTCCTACTATAGCACGTATGTTTACGTGAAAAACAAATACACCAAGTGAATAATGTTATCCCCAAACTTGTACGTCTCAAAATTATTTCTGTTTATGACAACATAATCTTACGCGGCAGACTGGTATGAAATGAAATGTAAATATCCCATAAAACTTAATTGAAATGTAACTATGATAGAGTAAAATACAGTTATTATAAGACTACAATAAAAGACATAGACGAAATGTAGATAATATAAAGGTTGGCCCTGCCCATTCGTGAAATACACAAAAAACATGCACACAACTCGACTTCATTTCAGGTCAGTCGCTCACGGCAGCCGTTGCGAACGATAGTAAGCAAACGGAAGTTTCGTGTAGTTCTTAGGAGTCAATATAATTAACATTCATTCTAGAATTGCAGAAACACAAATCGTCAATTAACATCACACTAACATTACGAAATGCAAAAGTGAGTTGTTTATTTATCAGTTCTGATTTCGCGCATCAACTACTATGTAACGGAGGTGAATACAGGATTTTATCAGGCTATGTAATTATTTTTTGTATTAAGAAAAATCATCCTTTTAAAGATAAAAGCGTAAACACGATTATGTTAACACAGCAATAACTTTTCATTCTACGGCTATTAGGAATATTTTGTATGTGACCTAGGTTTCATAACATAATTTTTAACGGACTTTAACGGTTTTCCAGACAGGAGCTACCCTGTTTTTTTTATTAAAGAAGAAAAGTTCAATTTGTCTTATTGGTAAATGTTAAAAATCACGTTTCGTTTGTAAATTCACTAAATTGCCATGGTGTATGTCAAAAACAAAAGGCTATAAGAAATATAAAAAGATATTTGCATTGTTTTTCTACAGTAATATTGATCGTTATTGACTTTCAACATATATATATATATATATATATATATATATATATATATATATATATATATATATATATATATGTACGTCAAAGTAAATATAGTGATAGACTTCAGGTTCCGAATTTTACTTATGAGAAATCGGGAAAAAATCATTTTTCTGATGAATTCTTAAAACGTGACTTACTAATTTGTACATCTTGTTTAATGAGAGAAGATGTCGCATATCTAAAGTATTTAAATACAAATTAATGACGATAAGAAATAAAATTTCCCATCTTTGTCTATTAAAATGTCCAAAATTTCCAAATATTCCAAAGATTTTCAAGCACAATTTATTAATTTTTTTCATGCAAGTTAAAATAAGTTATATAAAGTTACGCCTTGGTAGCAAATGTAATTTTTATATTAATTGCATCACTTATAATTATTTCCATCCATAAATCCGGAAACACATTAATGATTTAAAAAATAAAATACAAATTTACCAGTAACAACCAATTTTGAACTGAATATTGAACCGCCGCATAATTGTTTTATGGGATCTTCAGCTATGTTATAAAGACCAACGTGCCAAGGGAACTGGCCACTCTTTGCATCTTTACCGCCAATCATCAATTGAGTTCCTTCCGGTGCCACTATTCCGCACACTGAAACGACCAATGAAACTTTTAAATGGATACAATACAAAAGGTTACAATAAATTTCCATTCGTCTTTATATAACCAAACTATCTCTCGTTAAAATACACCAAGAGAGGGAACATACTAAAATACGTAGTTCTTATACAGCAAATCATAAAACATAATACGTAAACAATTTAATCTTAATTTAACATTATGCGCGAAAGTATAATGTTATATAAAATCTAAAGGGAAAACATAATAGTTAAAAGGTAATCTATCCATATAAATTAAATAATTTAGTTATGCGTGATAAATATTTGATTCTAATGAAATGCAACTTCTTTAAGACCGACTGTGAAGCTGGGACTAAAACAGTCGTGTAACGCCCAACGCTATTTCCCTGTTAAGACGTCACTAAAGCCTGCTGTGTAGGGCCATTAACAAATAACTCGCAGTCACACATACAACATAGAATTTACACTTTTAATATGCGGTTACGCAGTACTATCTTATACAATTTTAGGGTTCCATTGCAAAACAAGGAATCTTTATAATTTGGTCGTGTGTTTCTGCCTGTCTGTATGGTTCAGCTAACATACTCTCTCAATTTGCATCTGTTCTCAGAAAGTATCTTCAATAATAATGATGTAGCATGAATGGCAGAGCTTCATGTTTTGAATTTCTTTCGTGTCATTTAATTCTTTTTGAACATGATCAGGAAAAAAAACGGTAGGAAATGGAAAAAAGGAAGTAACAATACCGTCTGAAGTAAAGATTTCGAAGGGACGCCTTTTAGACTCATTTAAATATCAGACTGAATTGTAATTTCGTGTAACGTTCATATTAACGGAGTAAACTTTCCGTACTTATTATTTTAAAGAACTTGCCCAGTGCATCATAAAAAAATTGCAATTTGAAAGGTTATGGTTTTAACTGTTCAAAGATGTATATGTCCTTATAGTAGTGACATCGCATCGTATCCCTGTAGCAGGAATATATGTCTGTAGTTGTAGAAGAGAGAGCATTTGCACTATACATCCTGCTTATATACAAATTTGTAGAAGCAGGGTGTAAAACTTAACGCTTTATGTTTTACTCGTGATTTGATATAACTTTGCATGGAAAACTTGTTCGTGATACGTGTTTTATGATGATCATTAAGATCCTCAAAAATGTTTTCTCATGAACCCAAAACGACTCCTTTACGAAACTGAGGGTATTTGTTAAATACCGTTTAGGTAGTTGAGTGCCACTATCATTATCTGTAACTACATACAGTTCCCCACGACCATGCACACAGCTTCTCGTCTTGCAAAGGTTACTTACTTCTTATTACAACTAACCTGTTAGATCTAGATTCACGGGGTAAGAACATGTCATTGTAAAATTAACGTACACTCACAAGTATATGTATGTGGATGTTACGAAATCACTTTTTTAGAAATGAAAACTGATTTTATCGTTAAATTTTTGGTGGCAAGTATATCCTACCATTGATGATGTACACTCAGAACATTCACATTTGTGCGTGCCTGTTTAGATTTCATAGACATTTCCTTCACAACTCAATCAATTGTCAATTAGTTATGGTACAAATTGTTTACTTCCACATATTTCACACAACAAGCAGCTATGATAGAAACATACAAATTACTTTTTATAGTACTAAATCACATTCGTTATGCCTCTCCCTATATTATCAACTAATACATAGAGCTACTTGCCTTCAAAATGAGATTGATAATATTTTCTAAATATGCCCACATGATAAACAGTACCGGTTCCATAGCATCCACATTTCAAAAATTAAAAAAAAAACACAATAAATTAATCGATTATTTCAATTTGACTATTACGTAAATTTAATGCTTATTTTACGTTTCGATTACATAATTTTTAATTTTAATATTATTATCTTTTTCAAATAAAAGTGAATACGTATTTATTAGGTTAACCATATTAGAGAGTTTTACATTAAACAATAGGGATTTAAATTTTTATTTCAATTTATTAAAGGAAAATTGTTTTTTTTCCAATAATTAGACAAGAGAGACTTGTTATTTAAAAGATAGCTCTTAAAGACGATAATAAAATGAAGCGTGTTTTTAATTTAATTTTCGATTAATGGTGATGACTGACGTCAAATCTTAAAAGAAATATTTAAATTCCAAAAACCCTACATCTTTCTCCGGAACTGAAAATAGGAATGCTCGAGTTAGTGTTGTGGTCAATATTGCGTTACCATTAGACAATTTAACCGACGCATATTTCTGCTTTACATCATCGGAGGGACCCTATCCTAAAATTTCTAGGAATTCTAGTATATGCCTACATCTATAGAATTTGTAGTTAGTAGTAAGCCAGCAATTCATAGTAAAAAGAAAATTTTTCTTAGTAAACGGAAAATAACAAATGATATTTTCTACATGGTTATAAAAGACCCAAACTACAAAGGTTTATTGGATTTAAAAAAATATCAAGAAACATATTTTTAAATGACTAGTCGCCCTATGTTCAAGATAACAATGCCGTAACATGTAATTGAAATGCCAAATAGTAGAATATATCAAGACCGACTGTTCGGTTTCATGCACGGTCGATATTATATGGCAATAGAAGCCAGCTATTATGTTATATATCCAGGTGGAATGTTTCCATCCTTGCAAAAAATACTAAAATGTCGTAAGGTTAAACAATGCACCCAAAAATAAAAACAAATATTGACCGTTTTCTACTTTGGTTTTACGCCATCTGACGTTTAGAAGGCATCATTTGCTGACTCTGGGCTTAAAAAATATCTGCTGCATATTTTAATTAAGTCTTTAATACTCCTCAAGTCACTCACTAAGTAAACTTTTAAAAATCATTTGCTCATCCAAAACGAGTAAACGAACTCTCTCGGAGTAAATGAACTCGGATGAGTAAACGGAATTGTTTAATATTTAAAGACATTTATAGTCGTTAGGTAGTAAGTGTGTGTGCTCCACTACGTTGTTTGTCAGAGATTCTGAAAATTGCACTTTATAATATATCAAATATTTAGGAAAAAATTGTGGTCATGCGTTAATTACATTCCTTGAATTCAAACGTTTTTATTGGCCCCGAGAAATATATAGAGAATGTTTTTTTACTTCATTGTATGACTAAATATAAAAAATCGGTCAAGTCCAAGCTATACGTGTATAATTAATGTCCCGTGACATCAACCCCACATAAATATTAATAATAATGCACTCCAGCTATGTGTTTAAAAGGCGCCCATAGGTCGCGCTAACCACAGTCGACGTTCGACTGACTGAAATGAAACATTTTGAAAACATGTAACGAGAAAAGTTGCCCCTTACACCTTGAGAAATATTTTTCGTCGAAAAACTTCTCTAAAATCAATGGTTCATCAGTTATAAGGAAATAAACAATTAAATTTGTTAAAGCCTTTAACGCACTAAAATTGTTTAGTCCTGAAATTTTCACCAAATGCATTATTGAACACACAGAAAAAAAATTAACTTTTTACTCACTTTTATAACTCGGCACTACGCTATACTTTCGTGTTAAATTTGAAATGTCTACGTCGAATCGTTTCCGAGAAAATAACCTGTGATATACCGACAGACCGACGGACGCCGAACAGTTTCCATTAGTATTCCGTTTTGGCAATTTTGCTACGGAACACTGCTACGGAGCAATTTTGCAACGCAAGTTCTGTTAGACAACATTAACTCATTTTAAAAAACTTATTTTAAAAGATGTTGGGTCCTATAGCAACGTGGACCTGATACACATACCGATATTAATCATATATATTTAATGCTGAAACTTCCTAAGTCTAAAAGCAAAATAAACTATCAAGGCGGCCAATATATGTGTCTTTTGATCAAATCAAATTATTCGCACACCATTTTATTGGTAATCAAAGACTCGTTGCTGAAAACAACATTATAATTTACTAAATTTGTTATTAAACGACACTGTCATCTTTTTGTATGTAATTCTAAAAACGCGGGTCTGTTATTAATTAATACCTAAATTGCCATTTACAGATAAGTAATATCAAACATGGAGTCGCGTGCAGAATCCACGCTTCAAAATTGAATATCCTCTAAAACCAATGCCACCTCTTAAAATCTTCTAATGATAATAATCATTGCCCGGGTCTTTTATTAACCGATATCTTAACTGCTATTTATAGATAAATAATGTTAAACATCCGGTCTCGTGCAAAATGCACGCCTCAAAATGTAATACTCTCTAAAACTAAAGCCGTCTCTTCAAATACTCTAATGGTAGTTATCATTACATGGGCTTAATTTATATTGACAATGGCAATTAAGATTCAATTGATATCTTAAGTGCCATTTACGAATAAGTGATGTCAAACGTCGATCTTTAAGCAGAATAGACGCTTCAGATACTCTCTAGAACTTAAACTACTTCTGCTCAATGATTTAATGTATAATCATTTCTAGATTACAGGAAAATCTTATATTTGACCTTAGTAAAATGTTACTAAATAAATTTCAAAACCTTAATTTGAAAATTCTCATTTCAGAAATTTCTGATCTCAGAAGATGTGATCACCTAATCCAATTTATTATATTATGTTTACCTTTCCTCCTTTCTCTCGTTCCGGGTTTCCTTCACGCTCCACATGTTAAATGTTTTGATATCGTTTCCATTCTCATTATTTTTGTTTATAATTTTTATTTTTTAATTGCATCCACAATCTCTTATCTTATCAAAAATGATCTTTTTTGACTTTTGTTTATGACTTACGTTTATCTTACGTATGTCTAAATTAGTAAAGAACTAAATAATGAATAATGTTGCTGATATTACTGTTTTGTTCAGACAAACCTGGAGTGCAATGTGGCAAATAGTCCCAGGTGCCATTGATGCAGTGTAGATCAGTTGGAGGCAGGTTCGATGTATAAAAATCCTTGCAAGTGGCCTTCACACGTGATTTGTCATCCTGAGGCGAGTCGCATGGAACTTCCAATGTCGAGTTTTGTTTATAACATTTGAAGTCCACCGAGGTTGACTTCAGGGGTTCACATTGAACTGCATAAAATAAATTTCGTTAATATCATTTTAAATACAGGTCCGTAATTAACGATAAAAAACAATGCATATTTACTTCTTATCGTAGATGTGGCTAAATAATTAAAGCATGAATAAGCGAATGAACAAAATGGTAAATATTTTCTCGATGTTAAGTAGTGAAAATACTTTCTGGTTGTGACCATTTTCTTGAGAGAAAATCGTTTTCCCACTGTTGGCGTAAAGGCCGAGTTGAACCTTAATAAAAACTTATCGATTAATGTACTTCTTCAACAATTAGTGGGAGAGAATTTCTATTCTGTTCATTAATGAAAGATTGATAAATTCAGGGGTTTCACGATACCAAAACATGATATACTCCTTGCGATTACACAATATTCAACTGGCTCACGTCACCGGAGGCCTTCTGCAGATATGAGCATAGATAGCATAGATTCTCTATTTTTTGTGTAATATTGTAGCAATTTTCGTACAGATATTTTAAGTATCTTTGAGCAATTGCCATGTACTAATATTTAATTCAGTGGCTCAGCTTGTTCGATCATAATAAATTTTTGTGCATGATTGATGAGATCAAACTTTGAAGAATAAGTGTATTATGGTTTAGTTATTAAATTAAAATATTTTTCACAATTAAAATGAGTTATAGAATTAATCATATGTATTGAGAAAATTACGATAAATCAAAGTCTAGCATTCATCCATATACTTGTCGAATGTGGTCCCTGATAACCTATAAATATTACATTGCAGTGACGATAATTTCGAATGGGATGAATTTGTAAATATGCGTTTATCCTAACAAGAATCGTAACGAAACTCACTTTCACAAGCTGGTTCTTCTGACATCCAGGTACCTTGGATGCAAGAACGGAAACTATTACCACTGAGACTATATCCCCAGTCACATTCGTACGTCAAGTAAGTAGAAGGAACAATATCTCCAGGGTTGGTTCCTTTGAAGGCGACGTATCTTCCATGAAGGGGATAGTGTGGTAGAGTACACGAGGGACCGCTGCAATTTGTTTTTTTCGTATTACTTTTAAGCAATCATTTTTATTTATTGATAATATAATAAGTACACAGATTCAGTGATGCCATTAATAAAAGTTTTAAGTACATATGATAAAATACTAATAAAGTCCGTGTCTGTACAAAGTATATCTTTTCCCAGAAATACTTTTCGTAAAATACAATTTGGGTAAATGTAAACACCAATTCTTAGGGTTCTATGCTCCAAAAGGAAATAACAAAATCTTCACAAGATTACTCACATATCCGTCCATCTCTCCATATGTCACAACCGTTTTCCTTAGATATCATTTAAACAGAAACTTGAAATTTGGTATAGTTATAAATCAAACTAACTGGCATATCTCAATAATTAAGACCCAAAAATATTTTTATGGAAATATTAGAATGGGCAAATGAAGTAACCAAAAATATCGTTTGCATTTTGTATACCGCCGCGAATAAAGAGAGAGAGCAACTGAGAGGACAAGTTAAAGTATTCCAAAACATATTTTATGAATGAAATGTGAGATCTATTCATAGACATTGCTGAAAATGTTCACAAAAAATGTCATTCCTCCGCTCCCTTCTCTTTCGCCGAAAATACCACATTCAAAATTATTCACTTAACATTTAGTGGAAAGGTATGGCGATAATCCTTGATTTTTTGAGATATTCATGATAATTTTCCACAGTGAACATAATTTAATATTTGTAAACAGCTTAATGGGAATATTATACATATATACCCTTAAATATTTATTCATGCCTAGGTATTTAAGGAACCCTCGTAGTACCTGCTCTATTTGTAGTTCCAACTGTTCACTCGATAATAATTCAAAACTACTTGTCAGATCTTTATGCAACTTTTGTAATTAACCAGTCTACAATATTAAATATACACAGTGTACAATATTATTATCAAAGTTATATACAAATGAATAAACAATTATTTTTTAAATCCAATTTCTCCTTGGAATCTGAATCACTTACTGATTATAGATGTCGCCCCTCAAAGCGCCGAATAAATATTCTTATTGAAGCACTTCACCAGCAGCCATCAACTATGACATCCTCGATACGAATTTCAACTTTTCTAACTCGACCTTCACGCACCTATATTATCATTCACATATTGCAGATAGTCCCATTTCGTATGCTTCTACTACACTTCACTAACATGATCACTGATCATCTTTTATAAAAAGCCTGTGATGAAAAAATAATATTTAATCAAATGAACACATTTTCACCATTCATATAAGACTACCTATAATAACAGCTCTTCTCACTATTCACAGATTCGGTTTTATTTAAATTAGGATTAGAACCGCATGTTAACGATTACACTAAACGTAACATTATAATTTTCATACAAAAATCAGCTTTTTCTAACTAGTCTTACAATATGAAGATCGTTTATCTTAAATTAAATGTTTTGGAAAAATCGGCAACTTTTTTTATTATTGATATTAATAACTTCGTTTTTTTGGGATTTCAGATCATTTATCTCGAATTACTGCTCAAAACCAGCATTGTCAAGGGTGATTTCAATTTATAAATGACCTTACTATTGGTGGTTTGAAGCGGGCTGCAACGCAGTTCAGCCCGCTTCAACCCACCACCAGTACATTTGACATGATAATGTATCAGAAAAAATATCTGTAAAATTAACTTCAGTAAAATTATCCAAGTGCATACCGGGACACGTAAGATACACGTATTTGTATATATGTCTTCCAATTATTGATGCAAGTTAAATATGGGCGTTAAGTTTTATTAGGAATTTTCAAATAATTTTATTTAAAAATTCCTAATGAAACTTAACGCCTATGTTTATTTATTTTATAAACTAATGGTTCATTAACTAATTATTTTTTTTAACTATTGGTTTAAAAATTAGAGGAGACAAGCGTCACGCCAATTCTGAATTATAATATTTCTCAAACGGGACTTAAAAATGAAGAATTTTGAAAAGAACTTTTTTACAATAATTATTAAATAATCCCTACTCTATGTATCTACTCCAATTTACATGCCTGAAAATAGTTTTCGTTTCCAACAAAATTAGTGACAACATGTGGTACGTTTTCTTCTTTCTGCCATGATTTTTTGTAGCAAAATTTAAAAAAAAAATTGTACAACTAATTAAGTTTTTTGTCAGTGTTACGATGTGCTTGAAAAGTATGGACGTATGCGATATCAATAAAGGAGTAACTAAAAAAAATCAGTGATAATCGCGATGCACTGCAACTTGTGGCATCACTAATATGCGCAATTTTTCAGTGCGATTTGGTGCAGTCCGCCACAATAAGCTATAGCCATGTCCTTATCTTGAATATTCAAATCAGACGAAAAATCGGTTAATTATCACGAAGCTAAAAATTATGAAAATTACTTTCATAAACTCATCCAAAATTTGTGAAAACAACTCTCGTTGTTCTTGGTAATGCGCGCTTTCACAACCAACTACTTAAAGGAGTATTTATTTAAAAGCAAATGCAAGTCGATCCTCATGCTATGAGCATTTGCTGCCAGAGTATATGCTAGCAATGCTAAAAATGTATGTTATTCAACTTTCGGCAGCAAATTCGTATACGCGAAATACGTAACGAATAACGTGTGATCAGCTTTTAATATTTGGGTATGCAAAGTTCACATAAGCCGTGTTATGTTAATGACTTCGTAAATAAGGTAACTATGAACAATGAACGAATATAACATTTTCTTGCATTTTAATAATTATAGCATTTTTAAGTTTTTATCCTTCTATTAGTACAGTTGCAATTTAAGCTTCAGTAATTACTTTGTTACTAATACAAGAAATGCCTCGGGTTTATCGCATTGTTAATAATATAACAATTATTATTAGCTGATTATTTTTCATAGATAAAAATTTAACCCACAATAAACTAAATTTTTTTCCATTTTCGCAATTTCGATTCGAGATAATCCCAAAAAGGACAATGTGGTCAGATATTTTTGAAATGGAGTTCGGAAAAATTTTGTTGAAAAGAAATTGTTGGTATTTTGATTATAATAAGCTAAAATTTCCACTGACTTTCAAAACCGCTCTCCTCCAAATAGGAAATTCAACATTTTAAACATATCGTCTATAATTACGTAACAACGCCAAATTGCACTTTTTAATATAAAATAGTCCCCCAAAAATTATTGTGGCAGACAGACTGAAAGAGGTACATGTGATTCTGATTTTTTAATTTTGAGCACTAAAAAACAATGTGCACTAAAAAAATGTGGTCCTAGGGCTAGTAAAGAATTCGATTCCTAAAAATTTTAATCAGCCTACAATTAGAGTAGGTAGTGTGAATTATAATATTTAATTGTCTATATTTTATATTTATAATTTAAAAAGAAAATAATAAAAGACGTACAACCACGAAATTTTTGTTTCCAAATTTTTCGTACAAAACAGTAACTTTATTCTACTATGTAGAATGGTATAATGTCCTTACAAAGTAAAGTGGCAAAGCGATCAAACTGATTTTAATGAGTTTATTACAAGAATTCAAGTAATTATAAAAAAAGCCTCTAAATTCCACAAAATAAACCTACAATTAAATAGGGTTTTATTATATTAGAGGTACAGTTTGAAATTATTTCGACACGTTCCCTTGGCATTAAAGAAAAAAGTGTGAGACTCAATAATACTACCAACTTTATACGAATGCCAGATTTGAGGCTCTGTTAAAAAAGAACCAATATCCAACGTCGAAATTGTTCAACGAGTTACTGAATGCAGAAAGAACCCAGCTGATCGACGCTGCAACATTAGTCTGTAAACTAATATGAAGATGATCGGGTTATGTAGCACGCCAAAAAGACGGTCAGTGGAGTGACCGTATATTACACTCATACCAGGGAAACAGGATCTTGCTGCCCGCCAGGCTACATCGCCTCCAGAGAGACGATATCATGGACACGACAAGAATCACCTGGACGAGAATAACCGCTGAGAGTAGTCAGTGACGAAAGATTAAGAAGGCCTTCACCGACAAATGGGTATCACAAACAAAAATGAAGGTTATATGCCAAGTTGAATGATGGCAATGACGGTAATGGTAATATTATTTTTTAACCGACTTCAAAAAAAGGAGGAGGTTCTCAATTCGTCAGAATATTTTTTTATGTGTCCAGGGATAATCCTTTACTGAGTGGACCGATTTCGATGATTCTTTTTATTTTAAATAGAGTACTTTAAAGGTAGTATTTTATAAATATAACGATGATGTGATGATGAAAACAAAAAATGAGCGGTGGAACTCCATAAAGAAGGGCAGTAAATCAACTATTATTCAAGATATTTACTACGGGTAATTGTTACTTGGCCAAATAACTACACCATCGACTATATCAGAGTCTGATGATGCATCATAGAGATGGACAGTGAAACTTCTCATTGGATGATAGTAAATCAAACGTAATTCGAGATTCTGAAGACGAATAATGCAACTCCTTAACGGATTGTAGTAAATTAATGATTTCGAATATGGAGAACAGGACTTCTCAAGTGGTAGTTTTTACTTTTCAAAATCTGATATTGAACTTCGAATATGGAGAACGGAACTCTTCAACGGCTAACAGCTTACCACTGGCGGCTACTACTGTCACTTCATTTCTGTGTGTTGTTGATAACCAATTTTAGACAAAGAGGAAATCATCTATATAGTAGCTTTTGCCCGTGACTTTTAATAATAATATTTCAAAAAAGAGAATAATTGGATGTTAGTTGTGGTATGATTATTAATATTATTAATCACTAAAGATTGAAAAATAAAATATCTTTTAAACAATCGACTTTAAAAAAGGAAGGTACTAAAAAGAAAAAAATAATTAACTCAAAATAGGTACGTTCTTAATCGCAATAAATAACTAAGTTATTTATTTTTGAAGTCGGTGCCAGCACCGCAATTTTATATTACAAAAGGCCCTTTATGAATCTATTTCGTATTGCGAGTACATTAGGAGTTAAGTTTTTAAATTTACGTTATAAATTAAATGAAATTATTAATTTACGTTAGTCGACAGTACTGGCACCGACTTCAAAAAGAAGTAACTTATTTATTGCGAAAGACATTTTATGTTCACTTTCGTTATTATTACAATTATCATTATTATTCTTCCCTTATATATGTTTCTTCATGTTACAATTGTTTATTACGGTATTGTTACCATTGTTGTTATTGTTATAATAATTACCATTACCATTAGTATTACTATTTATAAAAATGAAATAATTTAATTTATGAATTTAATGTTACTGGCCATTTTAATGATTTATTTGATTACTTATTTTAGTGTATATTGGACTAAAAATGTTTTACAAGGTTTAGGAAAATAAGTGGTAAATAAATAAAATACATAAAAATTTCATGAAATTTTAGTAATTTTATGGAATATTTATTTATAATACAATAGAAAGTATAGGATTCTTTTATTTTGTTATTAAGGGGAGAAACCCTTTATATAACAAAATAAAAGAATCCTATACTTTCTATTGTTTTGTAATATTTTTGTATGATTTAAGTTGTGACATATCGAATGAAGAAGACAGAATGTTATGTAGATAACTTTAAACATTTTGAAAGGTAAATGAAATCTTTCATTACATTTCTACAATATGCTAGAAAAATATCAAATATTCCACGAAATCTTCAATATACCTACAGTTTATTATAAGCAGCACCTGAACAAAGCTGAAATGGATGTTAATACTTTCCAAACAACATATTACTCTCACATAAGCAAAATAAAGTGTGGCAATGCATATGTAAATAGCAATCTTAATTAATTGAAATTTCGTGCGAGTATTACAATAATGCAATATATTTATTTTATATTTTGCAAGTTTTTTAATATATTTAAGTCATTTATGTCTAAACAATTATTAATTTAACGCTATAAAGATGTGCGGTTAGGGTCTTCCTTTCATTGAACGACTCAGGTTAAAAACAGTTTTATTTTAGATTTGAAATACTTACTAAATCTTTATCTCTAAAGTGACTTGAAATACCTATTAAATTTTTATCTGTGAAACTAATTGTTTATTATGTTTGCAAACGCAAAATTTTTTTTATTAGTCTGGTCAATTTATTTTTGCGTTAAATTGCCTAACTTTGCCTGCATTGCTATAATGCCTGCCTCAAGCCCGGATAAAGCAGAAGGGTTCATCGTAACCACCCGATATGGTTTAATAACAGTTGGTTCTAAAGACTGCTGTGAAAAACGAAACCGCACAGATTAAAGTACGACGATTTCGGCAAAGTTTAAATGATAATAGATATCGCCTGCGAATTGGAACATGGAACGGGCAAACAATGCCAATTAAACTGGAATTATAGCTCAAGTCAGTTGGTCGTTGTGAAACCATAATTAGATCGCTCTTCAAGAAATTAGATGGCAAGGCACGGATCGCATTGACAAGGATGACTACTCGATACATTTCAGCGAGGCAGACCAATAGCTGTGGTACAGGCTTCAGGCTGCAGACCAATAGCTGTGAAGCTGTGGTACAGGCTTCATTATGAGAAAAAATTCAGAGACTCTGTAGGATTCTACGATTTGAACCAATCAGCGATAGATGTTGCAAGCTACGCATCAAAGACAAACTATACCACACATTCATCAGGCCCACGTAACTTATGCAACAAAGTGCCAAAATATGACGCCTTAATTGCACTAAGAGGTCATATTTTGGCATTCTAGTGGGAAAAGAAAGTGCCCATCAGATATGATCAGAAGACATTCACTTCACCCGATGCGAAGACGACTTATCCAGTCCGATTATAAAAGTTTCAGAAAAATTAAAAACGAAAAGCGAAGTGATTTTGTCCGCAGATCACAAATAGACAATTAGGTGAGTGTTTGTGAAAAATAGGTTTTATGCGATAGTAATTATAGAGAAAACTTACTTTATTCTAAAGTAATATAATATCATTCAAGTTTGTACATTAATTGCTATAAATGTAGCGGATATTTCGATAAAGTTTTTATCCGTTTTTACACTGCATTCTTTCGTGTTTCTGTTTGCTATTTTTAATATTTATGTACTTACGTAATATTTTGAATCGTACAACGATCCCCGGTGCAGTCAATATTAAATATCCTGTTGAGAAAGAATAGTAAATTTATTATATAAAAGATAAGTAAATTTATTCTATGGAATTTCTATTCTGAGGAATTAATGAAATGCTTTTTTTGTAGCAATTAAAATGTATTAAAAAATCGTATAACAAAGAATTTGCTAAATGAAATTAATATATCTTTAATTAACATTTATTTTATACCCAAATAAAAAACATTGAATATTGGGATAGAAATTAGGACGATACACAAACTTGAAAAAATATTAAATTAATTACTCCAACTGATTATTTAGTCCTTGTTACCTGCTGTAAGTCTTGGTTCGCGTGAGCTTTGATTTGAATAATTAATTGGTATGTAAATAAATATAGTCATCTAAATGTGAAATATCGGTTGCTTGCTGTATTCGTGTACGTGATATATGAATTATTTTGATGACACAGCTTATTTAATTACCAACTTTCTTCAATATTTTCATTCACCGATCAGTTATTGAATTTACAACATTTCTATCAATCTTCCCTGATCATATATTCAATATAGCTGGAGAATCAAGTCATTCATTCCTTTACATCACCCATCATATTATGACATTATTTTTTTGTCAAATATGGGCACTTTTTATTCAATAAAATCCCTTTACTTAGAGATTTTCCGTAATATATTCATTTAAACAGCATTCACTTTATTTTTATTTCGCTTTTGCATCATCAAAAAACAATTTACCCCCGTTGATGTTAATATCAGAGTAATTGCGCACGGAGAGTTACATAAAGCTGTTATCTCTATTTTTGATGTACTTTTGTTCTTCGTTAATTCCTTAAATGCACCAATCATTTTATCAGTCAAATGTCTTTTCATACCATCCGCTCTTTTTTTGTCTGTAACTATAAATTTACAAAGCTTATCTCAAAGAAATAAATTATAGAAATAATAATTTATTCCCTTTTCTAACAGGTAATCTGTGGCCTTACTTCATTGTCCCTTGGTTTTGACTCTTGATATATTTAAAGAAATTTTGTTTGATTGATATTTTTAAAAATAACCAGTATTAAGTTAAAAATTCTATTCAGCATAATTAATTTTACTAATTTTTACGTATGCTCTGAAATATTAAAATTTCCAATATATTTACAATATAAAAATTTCAAAAAGATGGATACTTACAGTTCACTTTTCAGTAGATCTAATTCAGTTTCTTTATCTCCATAACTGTAATATTATAGTAAAATATTTTGTAATAATTAAGTTTTGCTCCTATTGTTAAATGTTATTTATTTATCTACACTTTTTTTAAATTAATTTTATGTCTATTTTCGTCTATGACTTAATTTGACTTAGTCTTTGTAAGTAGAAGATGAGCATTTACTTGCACACAAAAAAACCTAAACCCTTAAATATCAATTTTGTTCCGCAATAAGAGTTACTCGTGCCTAAACATCCGTCAGTAGTTTCAATTTACAAGGCAGCTTTTGAAAGCGCTTTGACACTCTATTGGCATGTTTCATTACAGTTTAGTGACAAGGTATCAAACATCGACCAGTGATTTAGATTATTTTACATTCTATTAAGTATTAAATAAATATCCATAATAGCTACTACATAGCTGCTTTTAAAAAATTATGGAAAATAAAATTTATAAAATATAATTTACTATATGTTAATAAAGAAAAACAAGAGTAATTGAATTAGTAATTGTAAATACAATTATTTTCTTTTAAAACTTCTGTTGTACTGAAATATGTTTTCACTACATATGAAGATTTCACTACCTAAAACAATCGTTAAAACTTCGATGTCTTCCATTGATTAAACAACATAAAAAAGGTAACGCATAAAAATACGATAAAATGTTTAAATCAATTAGAATGATTCTTTCAGAAGGATATTTTAACTTTTTATTCAGAAGCGTATAAGTCAAATGTGTCTCCATACAAATTTTGTTAAGTTCTGATAATCAACTCCGGAGATGGATCATAGAACTTCTCAATAGATGACATTGAATCAACTATTACTTAACGAATTTTTTCCTTAGTGCCCTTTTTTGTCGATAAAACAATCACAGCATAACGAGAGTCTGACGCCAGCCAATATCCACATTTAGGCATATGCCAGTAGAAATCTTCAGCGTATGAGAGCACGCCATTCATAATAGTTTTTTTAAACATCAGACAAACATTGGTCTATCAAGTTAGCGTTCTGAAAGTTGTCACGCTTTCATTATTTAGGCCCCATAAGTGCAAAACGCTCTCAATTGCAAAACCAACTTATATTGCATTTGCAAGCTCAAGTTCACATTGCGCTGAATTCTCTTTTCAAATATTTTCTGAATTTTTTTCCCTATTTTTAAAACAATCCTTGCTTTCCTCTCACATCGCCTAAGAATGGTGCATTTAGCTTACCGCGTAGTAGGCTTATCCATATAAAAATATAAATCCTCCGGCTAACCACTGAATACTATAAACAGTTAAGAAAAGAAAAAGCGGCTTCGTAAACAAACTTTTCTGTGAACCACTGAAAAATCGAAAATAAATAACAGACAAATCAATCAAACCTACCACTCCATGTCAGCTTTTTACTGATGTGTTCGTATAATGATTAATTTCTATGGTGTGTTGGTTGTCGCGAAAGCAATGCCAGCTGTGAGTTAGTTGATCTTCTAGATGTTTTTTATCCATACATATGTACATATCTATATATATATATATATATATATATATATATATATATATATGTAAGATATCGTACACGTGTCACTTCTCTTAATGCGTAAAATAATATGGAGTACAACATAAAACTTAAAACCGAAGGTCATTTCGAAAATATATTAAAAGCATCAGAGGAACCTCGCTCGGCCTGCTCAGAGGAACCTCGGTCGGCCGGTTTTGAAAAGTCTATAAAATAAAAAATATTTGGTATCATTTTATAAAATCTAGTACTCCAAGAAAATATAGTCAGAGAATCAACTCTTTGGAATTTCATTACCTGAATACCGACCCTTAATTTCGTCGCCTTCGCCGGTGTCTGTGCTCTGTCTAATTAGAGAATTATTATGACGATAAATTTATAGTTCGGTAAATTATTGTTTTAGTTGACGTTACATTATTATTAATGAAATGAGTGTCACTAAAAAGCTAAAACAAAAGAAATTGTCGTTTATTGAAATCATTGCGTTCTGTTTCACAAACAATTCCTATCGTGCAAAATCGTATGGTGGCCTTTCACGTGTTATTTTTAATTTCTGAAAATGATACATTTCTGCCTGAAATGTTATATTTGTAATAAAATATGGAAACTCGTGATGTCGTGTATCTAATGGTTACACATTAGGTTTGAACAACTTTGTGTCGTGAGTATGGCTCACAATAAAATGCCTTACAAAGAGAACCTTCTACATGACGATACATAATGTGCTAACATTGTATATAGGTACCCACCTAATTTTAATGTAGTTAACCCTGATTTTGCTGTAACGCTGATTTGTATTTCGTGTATGCGAATAATTTCAAAGTTAGGATATTAATAGCCATATAGTATACAATTCACTTTGATTATAATGAATCAATTCAAGTACTGTGTGGAATAGTAAAAAAGTCATATGGCAAAACTACGTGCCTCCGTCCCCTCGATTTTTCCGTCCAATAAGATTTAAATTTTTGAATTGATGTGACAAAAGATGAAATAAGCTACGTCGAAGAGTCTGTAAAAGCGCTCAAAACAACAGAAATAAATTTCAACGAAATCAAATTCTCCTACAAACCTTATTTTGAGATGACTATGACAGACGGAAAATATATAACTAATAAGAAAGTTAATTTTTTTTGACAAAAAATCGATATCTTTACAAACGTCCCTATTTTTAACAGCTGCAGTATTCTGCATCCAATTTATGTAAACTTTGATAATGACAAGATTGTTCTTTACAATAAAAAAGTATGGTGATGGGATCTAACACAGAAGTACAAACAATTTATCTTTAAAATGTAAAATTACGTCAAAATGTGTTTGAGAAAACACCCTATATTTGATAATAGCAAATCATATGAATACATACATTGCGGCTAAGTAAAATGTATGAAAAATGAAGAAACATACCTGAATTATCGATAACACTTTCAGTCAAAAATGACACAAAGAAAGAAATATTGACGTTGAAACATTTGTTTGCTATAAACTCTGTGATCACGGAAACGAGCACAGTGGTTGACGGTCAAGTACCGCCTACCTGTATATGCACGCGGTGTGCCTGTGGTAGGTGGAGCCCTCGACAACCTATTTTATGTGTTCACCGTAAGTTTTTGAAATCCAATTTTGGTCGCATAAATAATGAATATTGACCAATGTGCGCTCGTAATCAAAACTTACCGTTAGCGCGCGCAACTGCCCGATTGTCATATTTATAACCATTACGTTATTAACATTAAAGTTTTACAAGACGAGCCAGCTGTTTGTCCTGATTAGATAACTATTTCCAATAGCTAATTTCGCCCTTAATAAAATTTTGCGTAAACTCTAAATATCCCCTGATTCTTTGGACCTTAACTTTCATCGTGGCCTCTGATTTCAACGTGGCGACTTCAGACATGCCATAACATCTAATACAGTCAACAATCATATTTATATATATATATATATATATATATATATATATATATATATATATATACATATATATATATATATATATATACAAGTTTTTTTATTTTCTTTGTATCTATATTTACTTTTCTTAATATTTTTTGTACTCACTCTAATGTCGGATTTTTACATTCAGTACCATTTTGAAGCCACCTGTTTAAAAAAAAGTATTAATTATAATTAATAGTGTATTTTATTTCAAATAAACTACATATTTTATTAAGAGTAGGCATCATGAACATGTCCTTACACGAAAACATATAACAGATGTTATATTGGAAATTTATATTCCTCTATTCCGTAACAATTACATTAAGTTCTTCTCTCAGTCTTCCATATTATTTTTCATCCATTTCATTACCTCTACAATCATACTTTTATATTTTACACATGAAAATTATTGACAATTTTAATTTTATCCTATAATTTTTCTTGAAACTATTTCGTACAGCTCAATTTCACCCGCACTCACTTCATTTTCATTTTACTTTTGAACCATCAACAACCCGCATGCGCGCATAATGTTGTCAGAAGCACTAGAGTAATTAGCACGAAAAGATGGTACAGTCGATTTTCTTCTGTTGATGCTTTCTTCTTCTTCGTTACATCCACAATAGCGCAATTCATTCTATCAGAAAAATGTACCTACTCGTTATTTCATGCCATATTGTCTCGATTCGTCCTTTGACATAGAAATTACACTCTAAATTATTCAATTTTGGATATTTAATATATTCTCTCAGATAAGAGATAAAAAGTGCCTTTCGGTCCTGGCTTTTGGTTTTGTTCTTTTATTTAGGCTCTTATTTGACCTTTTCTAAAAATAAATATTAACTGTAGAACAATTTTGGTCAGTGCAATTCACTCTTAATTTTAATAAATCATAAACATTTCTAAACTAGAAAATAAGAAAGTAAGAAAGAAGAAGTAGATTGTTTAGAATGAATTCTTTGCGGTTCACAAGGAATGTTATTTCCTTAAAATTTTGTATATATCAGAGCAAATCTCATGGTTAAAGAAATAAAAATTTGCTTCGGATTTACCCAACTTTAACAATTTTGTTGCTCTTTTCTTTAAAACTGCTAATGTTCTGGCAACTCTTTATGTCTCATAATTTCTCTTTCTTGCTAGTTCATCTCTTTCTTTGAATGTATTTTCGAAAGTAACATGTAATTAATATCACAAAGATTGTGTACTTACAATAAAGAGGTCTTTAAGATGTAGTTTCCTCGAACAATACTGTAATAATACATAATAATATGTAATGAAATTTGTTCACTCAATAAATTTCACAAATATTATTGAATATTTACTTATCTACGCTAATATTTTAAAACTAAATGTATTTTTATTAATGTATATGAGGTAATTCACGGGTCAAGTAAGGCTTAGTAAATCCTGGTAAGTAATACTTGAGCACTGATTTATTCCTAACATTGCATAAAGGATTAACTATAATTTTTTCCCCCAAAATTTAGGTTCATCCTTACCAAAAATTTACCTGTAAGCAATAAATTGCTCCGGAACAGAAATTTTCCTGCCTAAAACTTTATAACCTTTCACAGTGTTTTGATGGTTACCACCAATTTTGTTCCAATTTTGTGCAATTTTGTTCCTTTTTTTGTTATGCAAAATGATTTCAAGTAAAAAAATATAATTTTACTGAGTATAAATTGTCATATGATTACAGTTATATTTATAGCAAAAACTTTATTTCCTCAACAAGGTATTGAATTGACCTTCCTACTTTTCATACCCATATTTAGGGTCACACATACAATATAAGTAAACATAGTTTAATATATTATAGAGACATATGTTTTAATTCTATTTCTTTATCATCCGAATCCCTCGGACTTTGGGACAAGATTTATGTATATATAAATATATATATATATATATATATATATATATATATATATATATATATATATTGTAAGAACACAAAATAAGTAGAAATATATATTAAAGCTAATAAGTGTGGACAGTTATATAAAATATTCTTCAATACTTACTTTGTGTTTCGAATGCTATAACGATGTCCAGTACAGTTAATATTATATACTCTGTAAAAAATAAATTACTACTTAATATCTCTATTTCAACTAGAGATAAAAAATATTTTCACAGCAATTTACTTGTATTAAAATGGAAGGAGTCCGAGTTTATAAGACTTGGCAGAAAATTATGCGTTTGGCTCAAAATTTTCTTTGTGTACAAAGATATAAAATATACGATTTAGGATACAAATCATGAATATGTGCGAACTTGAAAAAACTTTTAAATATGATTTTTGAAAATGACGTTTGTTGCACGTTCAAAGCTGTTTTATTGTAATTTTGGTTGTGAACAGTAATTTGAGTAATAAATTGATCCTTAAATAAACAATCTCTTCTAAACACAAGATGTTGCGAACTTCGAGCGAAACATGACCACACAAAAATATTTTCTTAATATCTCGGAGTAAGTCCATTCAATAGAATATGATTTTATTCCACAATAATTTTTCGCTTTTTGTATTCGCGTACATGTTTTTATAAGTTATTTGATTTACACGTCTGTTTATATCGCCATCTTCCAAACGTTACTCAATTTCATATTCTCGTATATCTCTCAGTCGATAACATTTACAGTGCAGTTATTACATCTATAGCGTTTCTCTAAATCTTTTCCTGACCAAACGTTCAATACTACAATCACAATTTTTTTTTGTTTTCACCCTAGCACGTTGACATTGAGCTCTTCTCAAATATGGATACTATTAATTTTACTAAAATCTTTTTCCACCGTGGTTTTCCATAATATCCACATGCATTTGAACCTCATTTAGCTTATTATTATTATTCTGCTTTTGTATTATCAAACATTCATCTATCTACATACGTATCGACATTAGAAAAATTACGCAAGGAAATTTATGTATTATAACTTTATTATCTTTAATGTACTTCCGTTCTTCCTTATTTCTATAAATCACCATACCTTACTTTACGTATTATTTTCTGTCTTTTCACCCTTTAACAATAAACTTAGGAAGTATACTGCACGCAATTAAGTGGTAGGTATACTCCTTTATTCTGTTAATAAAATGGTACACTATGACTTACTATATTTGAATTTTTGTATTTCACTTAGTGACGTATATAAATTATATTATATATATTATATATATTTTAAAATTCCCTGAGGTTTTATGTACTTGAGTACAAATATTTTGCTTAAACGAAATCAAAATATTTTTTGATTTGTCCGAATACGTTAAATACATTGCTCTCACTCTAATTTGATGATATTGGCCATCTTTTATTTATAATTCACCTCTTTCAATCTATACTCGAAAATATAATGAAAATATAATCATAAAAATAAAATACTTACATGCGTTCATTTGATGATGATTCGACTCTGTAATAAAAAGTAATACTTTGAAATATTTAGTTAATTTATATTACAAAACACAATGTTTAGCTATGGTAATATCATAAAAGAAAAGATATGTGTATTTATGTATATATATATATATATATATATATATATATATATATATATATATATATATACATATATATATATATATATATATATATATATATATATGTATGTATGTATGTATATATAAATTTACTTTATTCGAATTCGTCCTTTGTTTTTGCAAATTAGAGGTAATTTCAGAACAGGAGAAAGTTTTAATTTTCATCGTAGTCTCGGTCAAAAACCAAATTACGATCAAATTCGATTCCAATTTTATGATAAAGATTAATATGAGGGTAACCTTACCAGCAGATTTGGGAAATTTCTGCATTGGTATGACTCAAATACAGAAAATTCTACATGAATATTTAGTCGTCAGGAAGCTTTATAATAATTTTTCAGTCGAATTATGGGAATTACCAAGATTTGACTGAAATTTAACAATACCATAGAATTGATTGGTGTCGCGAAATGTTAGGACAATTTGGCGAAAGTTACTCAAATGTTTTATTCAACATGGTATACTGTAATAAAACGGGATTAAAAGATAGTCTGCGCACTTAGTGTATACTTCGGAAGAGTTGCCAATAAAAGTCAATAGAGGGCGAAGCGCTGCAAAAAAGATGGTCACCTCGTTCTTCGGACGGACGTATTGTACAACAATTTTTCTATACTACAATTTTTCTTGAAACTAAAAGGACAGTTACCACAAACTGGTGTACTAGCAATGGTTTACTTACTGCTCCAGAAAAATAGAGAGATTAAGACCCTCGTACCGACGTTGAAGGGAATGCTAGTAGCTAGCTTACGAAAATGCCTCTGCATAAAAAAGAACGAAAGAATATTTCACCAC